>AYEL01088692.1:0-117823 GCA_000484575.1 Olivierus martensii
TTTTTTCCTCCAAAAATAAAAAAGCAGTGATATGAAAGTAGTTAATTTATAGATAATACATTTAAAGAAAAAAATTTTTATTAAAATTTAAATAATCTAAATCTTATATTCATTCTTTACTTTTTATCAAAAAAAAATATAATCAATTATTCATATGTGCAGTTGCTATTACAGTGCTCCCTGGATATAATGCTCTCGTTTATACTGCAGATACGGATATACCGCAGGTCTTTCCTATTCCCCATTCGTTTGAAAGAGATTCTGAAAAAATATAACACCGCATAATTGATGTCCATCCATCACAATACGAGGATGGAATGCAGAAAAAGGAAGATTATGAACCTTCTTGGATAAATTGGACAGCTTTCTCTTATAAACATGAGGATGGATTGCAGAAAAAGGAAGACTATGAACCTTCTTGGATAAATTGGACAGCTTTCTCTTTTAAATAAAAGCAAACTTGCTTTTTCTCAAACATCAAAATTCTCAAAAAATCAGCTCCATAAGCAAGTTATTCAGCTTTCTCTTATTCTCTAATTTAGAATCATTAAATTAAAAATAAGAGAAGCCATCGATTATAGTGCAGTTGTCTTATAACACGGGTTGGATCACTACCCTGCAAACCTGTTATAACTACGGACCACGGTATTTGTATAATGTATTTATTGCTTCTGTTGTAATAATGCAGTTGTCTTATAACACGGGTTGGATCACTACCCTGCAAACCTGTGTTATAACTACGGACCACGGTATTTGTATAATGTATTTATTGCTTCTGTTG
Source organism: Olivierus martensii (assembly GCA_000484575.1). Lineage (NCBI taxonomy): Eukaryota > Metazoa > Arthropoda > Arachnida > Scorpiones > Buthidae > Olivierus > Olivierus martensii. The sequence continues at coordinate 782 of AYEL01088692.1, forward strand.
TAATAATGATCAATACAGTTTTAGAGCAAAGAACAAAAGTCAAGTTAATAAACTAGTAAAACAAACTTTCAAATTTTCACCATAAACTGGACTTTCAAAGTCAAGTTTATGGTGAAATTCAGAAAAACTAGGTCTGAAATTGAAATATCACTGTATTTAATAATAAAGATATATTTGTCACAACTACAAAAATTGTCTTAAAATCAAAAGTGAAGATAATGCTTATTGCATTTTTTTCATTTCAAGAATATATATTTTTTCATAAGGAATTTGTTCCTCCAGAATAAACCAATGAATTATACTATTATGAAGTGCTAAAATGATTTGAAGAAAAAGTTAAACAAATCAATTAGAACTTCTTAATATAAACAAATGAACTTTCAAATATCAATACTGTACTTTCAATAAATACTGTACATAAAATGCCATCAAATAACACACCTCACATAAAGTATTGATTTGCAGGAAATTTTTAGCCATTAAACAGATTATTGTGCTTGAATATACTTATTTTCCTGATTTATACATGTGATTTTTTTTATTTCCTTTGCTGAAAAACATTCAGGGAGGAAGCATTATGCCAAGTTCTAGAAAAATTTTCAGAAATAGAAGAAATTTTGGTAATTGTGTATATAACATCACAAAGGAAATGTATAACCACTCATTAATAAAGTACTTAACAATCATGAACTTAATTGTCATATGTGTAGACTTTAAATTTAGCAGCATTGAAAATAGTAGACAGGACATGATACTTAATTGATTAGCAAAATTTATTCTGAATCATCTAGAATTATTCAGAAAAATAATTATTCTGAATCATCTAGAATTTTGAATTATCAGATGTTAGGCAACAAAATTATACTATAATTAATTTTCAAAATGTAAATAAATTTCAATTTATTTGAATTCAAAAAATTTAAGAATCAGTTTGTAAGAATATATAAGTGAATAAAAATATTGATAGCCTACCCTCTGCCTGCATGAAGAGCAATACCCCTAGGATTTACCAAATTTTCATTAATAAGTACTTTGTGTTCAGATCCATCTAATTTCATTACTTCTATTGTATCCTTGATTGAATCTGTCCAATAAGCATTTCTACTAATCCAATCAACAGCAATGCCTTCTGGTGATTTTACTTCTATAAATATAAATTATGTTTTATATATTTATGTAAATTAAATTTATAATCAATGAGTTAAAATCTAATTCATTCTTACCATGAGTGAAAATAATTTCACTTTCTGAACCATCATATTTGACTCTAGATTTTAACTCATTGATTATAAATTTAATTCATTCTTACCATGAGTGAAAATAATTTCACTTTCTGAACCATCATATTTGACTCTACGAATAGCCTTATGTGAAATATCAGTCCAATAAATATATCCTTCTTGACAATCAACATCGATTCCAACTGCAGTTTGATATGCTTCCATGAGAAGCAATTTTCCAGAATCATTTTTTGTAGGATTATATGGCATTTGTAATAAAGACATTCCTTGAGCAAATACTAGAAAATTACCTTCATGCCTTGGTGCCACTGAAAGATATTTTCTATTAATAATATATTTAGATTAATGTAAAATTTCATTAGATTATTATTATACTTTTCATTCAAAATCTTTCAGTTTTAGATTTAAATTTTTAAATAATTTATTTATTTATTTTGTTCTGATCTGTTTTCTGCTCTTCTGATAATTCTATTAATGTTTTCATGAGAACAGATAAAAAATTTATTAGATAAAGATCTTTTAAAAAATTTTCATATAATACAATACTTCTCAATAGATCATGGATAATATAAAATGTTCTTTCTAGTTATAGATTATGTACTATATTGCAAAGTAAATAATGAAGATGGAAATATCTTTTTAAAAATTTCTACATATTATAATTAATTTTTTTTCTATTTTTATGAAAATATTTATTGTCATAAAGATATTTCAGATATGAAAATTGTATTTTTACAAGATTAATGGTTATAAATAATTGTATTTATATACAATATAAAGAAACTGCCTTCTGTCAAATTTAGAAGAAATTTTATAAAAATGTTGATGAAAATGAGTAGAATATCTGTTCTTGAAAATTTTGAATATTTTTGAAAAGCTTATATTAAAACCAATTGATACTAATTAATAAAGCTTCAGATAATGTTAGACTTCTTACTATAAAAAGAAGTCAATAAAAATGTTAAAAAGCCAATTAATGAAGATAAATTGTTTATTCAAAAATGTTTTCAGCTATCCATATAGTACTGAATAAAAAGCCAATTAATGAAGATAAATTGTTTATTCAAAAATGTTTTCAGCTATCCATATAGCCTTCTTATTTATAGCTGCAGAGCTTTGGAGTGTTTTTTTTAAGGGCTTAAACAGAGAGCAGGTTTAAACCATATGCTTCCTTTCCATTGACATTTTTTGTGTATTTCAATGTTTTAAGTAATTTCAATTTTTAAAGTTATGGCTATGTTTGCCCTAAGTTTATAATATAATAAATTATTATATTTATTAGTGATATATATATATTCAATTTGCTTACCTCTGCAAGTAATTCCATCTCCAGTAAAACCTGCTCTACATTGGCATAAGTATCCATTATTTGTATATATACATTCAGCATTCAAATCACATAAATAAGGATTTTCATGACAAGTTGTAATTTGTTTGCATGTTAAACCATCTCCTTCATAGCCTTGTATACATTCACAATGATATGTTTGAATATTAGGATCATAAAGACATTCAGCATAAACACTACATGTATTAATTATATTGCAAGATACAACTAAAGGCTGACAAGTTAGACCATCTCCTTGGAAACCAGGATTACATTGACATCGATATTTTAAATCAATATGATCATAGACACATAGAGCATTAACATCACAATTATTTATAATATTACATGCAGCATCTGTAATAAAATTTCAAAATTTATTAAAATGCATGGTTTTTATTTAAATACAGGGAATCCCCAACTTACTAAAGGGATGTAATCAAAATTTTTAATTATAATTTTAATCTATCATTACTCAGAGTATGATTTCTCATAGCTGTAATGCTATAAAAGAAAGTTAGATTCTCCAATCACAAAAATTCAGAATATTTACAGTTTTAAAAAGATATATAGCATATTAATGTTGAATAAATAAATAAATTAATTATTTTTTTATAAAAAAGAAAACATAAATCTCATACATCAACACTTCATTTAAGCAAAAATAAAAGAAAATACTAAAACAAAAATGTAATGTTTAATATATTTATATTTACATATAAAAGTTAATAACAAAAATAAACATAACAGAAAATTATTTATTAAAATAAGATGCATCTATAATAAACATGAAATTTTTTGTTGATTTCATTTAAATTGAATGCTATATTGATTTATTGATTAATTATGATACCAAACCATATAAAGAATATATTTGACAGCACCAATTTCATTATCCATCGTAGGCTTAACTAATCATATGATGTGGTCAACTGAAGAGGATAAAATAAAGATGCAATAAATGAAGATACTAAATGCATTTATTTCATCCTTATTTTATTCTGTTAAATACAATGAGTACTAAAAATGCCAGTTTAGTCAACTGAAGGTTGAAGGTTAGAGTTAATGGCTATAGCTTGTGATCCCTTTTATAAAATCTGGAGGGATAGGATCCAGAGAGTATAAAATCTGGAGATGTTGAACCAGGTCAACCAGATTGTAATTAACTGTTTTACCATACATCCATTCTGACCAGCCATAGAATTCTAGAATTTAATTTGTTTAAAAGTTTAATTAGTAGAGTATGAGAAGATAGAATATGGCTTTTCTGATAATGTTGTATTGATTGTAGAAATTGTTGAATATAATTCTTTTTATCATTGCCTTAGAGCTATAGATGTACATAGATATAAAGTCATTTTTAATTTTTTTATGAAATATACAGATAAAGAATATACAGTTTGCACAAATACTTTTTTAAAATAAATTTCTTCATAACATAATTTCATTGAAAATATAAAAAAATATTCTTCAGTTGAAATGAAACAGCATATCAGAATTGCTGCCACTATTGCAAAACCATTGATGGCAGCCTTATATATGAATTTTTATTGTAAATGATTATTATTATTATAAATTTGAATTGTCATGAGTCAGGGATGCCCTGTATAGTTATAATAAAAATATATTACTAATGATTGTTATAAAAACCATCTTTAATTGTTTTTAATGTTAAAAAAATAAAGTTAATATTTTATATCATTACAGAAAAAATTAAATTACATATTTTGATATTTTTCTCTATAATGAAATATATTTTAATTTTTTTTATGAAATATACAGATAAAGAAGTTTGCACAAATACTTTTTTAAAATAAATTTCTTCATAACATAATTTCATTGAAAATATCCCTCCTTTCTGCTATTTCACCTCTTCAAAACCAAGTGACTGTTCTTGGCTCCTCGTCCGGTTTTACTAACCGAAAATTAACATTAATATTTCAGTTAACATCATAAAAGGGGACGGACCTTTGTTAGTAAGACTGGTCTATGCTTATGCATTAATCAAATATTTGCTCACACTAAGTGTAAAACGGTATCATTTTTACATTAATTAAATATTTGCTCACACAAGTGAAAAAAACGGTATCATTTTTATAAATCGCACTAATCGAATATTCGATTATTTGAACCTGCACTAATTGAGGCTTACCTGTATTTCAAATTTTGTTTTGTATGCAAAACATCCTATTAATTATATCACATTCACTTTTCCACACTGAATAATAATAAATCAAATATAGAACTTGAAGATCATCTTTGTCAGTCAGTCAAAAGAATTAAGAACAAAGTACGATGGGATACATATCTTTTGTTAAACTTTGAGTAAAATGTAAAAACTTTGAAAATAGAAAATTCTGTTGAAAGCATTATCCAAGTTGATTACTTTTCCTAATAAGATATTCTGAATTTAAACTATTTCAGTTTTATTTTAATCAAATAACAGAATTTCTCCTCAAGTAAAAACAATTTTTTTTCAGTGCTTGTTTATTTTTCACATTTTGTTGGTTGACAAGCTTATGCTTCATGAATTGTTAAGATTTTATACTGTGTAGAATAATTAATCACAGAAAACTAAGAAATTTCACAAGCTAATTTAGTGGTTTCCAAACTTTGTATCTGCACCCACCCTTTTTTCATAAAAAAAGTGATCACCCTAACATTTTCATAGCAGTCTAATTTTATAAATTCTTTCTACTTACAATTTAATACTACAAAACATATCATATTTTGTATAAATTTCTTATGCATAAAAAATATATATTTATTATGGCAATAATTTTTAATACAATTAAATCTTACAAAAAAATGAAAAATACAATAGATGTTTAATACAACATAATATTTAATGCAATGGATGGGCTTATTTTTCGGCACAAATTTTCTCAAATCAAGATGTCATTGAAGATATCACTATTCACAATTCTTTTTCAGTCACTAAATGAGATCAATATTTTGTCTTTAAAACAGCTACAGCAGAAAGTTTCTCGGTACATGGATATATGTATTTATAATTTTTTTCTTGATTCATTTTTTTCGACACCAATTTGAATTTATTTTTTGTCTGTCTCAAAAACAGGGTTGCAGAATCAGATGGTAAATGATTTGACTCCGACTCCACTTTTTAAAAAATCTGACTCTGATTCTGCAACCCTGCTCAAAAATGATGTTTTTATAATTATGTGCCCCACTTGCAATAAACCAGTAGTTCTCAACCACTGATGGTGGTTGAGAACCACTGATGGTGATTGGTTCAAACCTTTGATGGTGTGCCACGAAAAATTAAGAATGAATTGAATGTATATAATTGTATGAGTTCTTATGTGCCCCACTTGCAATAAACCAGTAGTTCTCAACCACTGTGCTGTGGCACACCTAGTGTGCCACCAAACCTTTGATGGTGTGCCACGAAAAATTAAGAATGAATTGAATGTATATAATTGTATGAATCATATATATTAATAATTAAACATGGTTGGCTGGATAATTCTTTTGCAGTAGAGCACTGTACCGATTCCTATAAATAGGATATAGTTAGAAAAATCTCATCCTTGAATCTCTGCGACAGCCAAAATTTTCTGTTGTTATTCATAATTTAAAAATTAAGGAATTAAAATTATAGTTTCTCTAAAAAGACAAAAATCCACAGGTGGCACTATAACTTAAGAAGGGCTGCCATTTAATGATACTGTGTACGATTGTCTGTAATCCACGTGCTGTAATCTGAATGTAATAAATAAGAATAAATACAATAATCTGTTAATAAAAATTCATTGTTAATTCTAAATTATTATTAAGTGTGCCGCCAAATTTTAATATATTGAAATGTGTTCCTCAACAGAAAAAAGGTTGAGAACCACTGCAATAGACTAACACCCCACAGTTTAGAAAACAGTGGATTAATTAAATTATTTAACCTATGAAATTGCTTAGTGTTTTGTGATTAATTATTCGATGCAGATAAAGAAAAGATCCTGGCATTAACTAGACAATACACTAAGAAATTCATGATGTAAAATCTGAGCCAAAAAAAAATGTGAAAAATAAGTATTGTTTGGACTTGAGATTTGTTTGAATAAATTGTTTTCATTTATGGAGTACAGTATTCTATTATTTGATTAAAATAAAATCAACTTGGATAATGCTTTCAACCAGGGCTGGGGAGCTGAAGCTGGAGTCAAAGCCCAGAGCCATGGAGCCAGGAAGTTTTGGAGCCGTAGCTGGAGCCAGAGCTAAGCTGATCATATTCAGTGGAGCCGGAGCCATTAAAATTTCTGCTGGCTCCAGCTCCTAACCATCTACCATATATACTCAAATATAAGCCGGCCCCCCAACTTTGAGTTTGAAAATTGGTAAAAATGCGCAACCCATGTATAAGCCTACCCCGACTTTAGCACTTGAAATTTGATGAAAATTTGAAATCAATAAATTATGTGATCTTTGATTTTTAGTTACTGATATATTAATGCCAATTAAAACTTATCATTACCTCGATGAATGGGTTTTGACAGTTAATAAGCATTGCAGAGTCGGAGTCGGATTTTTAAACTGTCCGGAGTCGGAAAAAAACAAACGACTCCCGACTCCTTAAGTCCCTATTTACCTAGAGCAGTATATATATCATTTCTAACTATTTAAGACTAATGATAGTAAATTATGAATAATATCAATTATCTAAATTTATGAAAAGGCCCCTATAGTGTTATTAGTTAATTTATGTATCTCGACTGTAAGTGATAAATTTTTGCCTTTTGGAGCCATATTTAGTCTATTTTATGGAAAGTGTTGTGATCTAAGCCAAACTGAAACTTAGGCGTAGGATTCTGATTAATGATTAAAATATAGTCCTATAGCCTAACTGTAGGCCTAGTGGCTAGCACTCTTACACATCGAGATAAGAAATAAAAAACAGAAATGCCAGAGGGTTATCGAAGGTAGTCTAAGGTATCCGCTCTAATGCCGATGTAACGTATTAATTTAGTTCGATAAGAGTTCATTTTAATTTTTTAAGCGCGGTGTGTCGGCTCATTTCAGCCGATGAGGTGGTTTTTTTGTTTGATACTCGACTCCAGTGGACCAAACGAGGGCTCCGCTCACTAAACATCTGGAGGGTAAATATATACATATATGAAAGAAAAATTAGAATTAAATTTAAATTTATTAAGGCCGATGAGGTGGTTTTCTGTTTGATACTCGACTCCAGTGGACCAAACGAGGGCTCCGCTCACTCCGCTGGAGGGTAAATATGTACATATATGAAAGAAAAATTAGAATTAAATTTAAATTTATTAAATTACCGTATATACTTAAATATTAGATGACTCCCGACTTCAGAGTTTGAAAATTGGTAAAAATGAGAAACCCGTGTATAAGCTTATCCAGACTTTAGGACTTAAAATGTGATAAAAATCCCGAGTCCGACTCAAATACTGATGACGAAACTGATTTCGAAAAATTATTGGATCGAGCGGACCAAAAAAGAAGGAAACTCGAATCGGATACCGAAAAAAGTAAACCGTACAAATATATCGCGAATAGCAAATTTCGAGGTGGAATTTAACAAATCTTTAATAGAAGTTGAACGTTTCGAAAGAAAATCTAAATTAAATGTTAGAGAAGCCATCTCTAAATATCCTGAAATTGTAAAAGATTCTGTGCTTCTAGTTACAGCTCTGCCTCCAACACAGGTCAGCATAGAGAGACTCTAAATATCCCGAAATTGTAAAAGATGCTACGCTTCTGGTTACAGCTCCGCCTCCAACACGGGTCAGCGTAGAGACTATTTTCTTCACTCCGTTTGATCGGAGAACAGACAGCCGAACTGGCCGAGGCTGTTTTGTTTATTAGAAATAATGCTTAAATTTAATTTTGGTATTTGCCTATTTGGTATGTAATTAAAATTTAAAACTCTGAAAGGAAGCTTTACTTTTTAATCCAGTTATTTTAACAGGCATTTATACTAGTTAGAGCTGGGAATAGTTATTTAGAAATTATATTTAAAGTAATTTTGGCGTAACTAAACGCTTCCGAGGAGAAAAATTTTATTATTATTCAAATTTCGATAGCGATAAAATAAATCGTGTAAAATTTTAAAGGACACGCATTTCTCTTTTCAGTGCATTAAAGTCGCTAATTGTTATCTCAGTTGTCGATATTGTAAATTGTAATAACCTATATACAACCCAAATTTTGGATATCTCTTAAAAATTGTAAGAAAGTATGGGCCAAAGCGCTATAACTCTTTTCAGTGTAATAAAGTCGCTAATTGTTATCTCAGTTGTCGATATTGTAAATTGTAACAACCTATACACAGTCCAAATTTTGGATATCTCTTAAAAATTGTAAGAAAGTATGGGCCAAAGCGCTATAAAATTAATATAAAATAGCCAAAGACTCACTCGCAATAATAAAATATTAAAGTTAACTATGCGGGAGTTAGAGTCAGATCTTACAAATTTTAGGGAGTCGGAGTCGGATTTTTTTTTAAAAAAGACTGACTGGCAATAATAAAATATTAAAGTTAACTACGCGGGAGTTGGAGTCAGATGTTACAAATTTTTGGGAGTCGCATTTACTATCGGACTCCGCTTGGGAGTGGAAAGCCGTCTGTACCGTTTTCGACGTTTAGAATATTGTTTGGGCGAATGGAAAAGATTTTCGTTCGACAAGAATTTGGATGTCAGATCTTACAAATTTTTGGGAGTCGCATTTACTATCTGACTCCGCTTGGGAGTGGAAAGCCGTCTGTACCGTTTTCGACGCTTAGAATATTGTTTGGGCGAATGGAAAAGATTTTCGTTCGACAAGAATTTGGATGACCGAGTAGGAATGTCTAAGCAAATGGCAGACCGTGGTTAAAAGCGGCCGGAGCAACTTTCTCTTCAAAATGTATTTATGTCTGGGAAATAATTTTTCAAAGTCGGAATGCCACCCAAAAAATAAGCCGAGCCATTTTTATTTCGTCCGAATTTTAGAGGGCGGCTGGTCTTTCCGACACCGTTCGATGGACGGTGATTACCACTCGGCCCGGACGATAATAACGGTCAACCCGGCGGGTGGTTTTCTTCCGAAGAAATCGATGTCGGTCGATGCGCTAGTATGGCGGTTGGAGGCGTTTCATTCCGGATAGCGTTTCCTTTCAATAATGTCCTGGTAACCGACACGGAATGGGCGGCCATTTGTCCGAAACCACTGTCTGGGGTAAAAAGAAACAAAAATGGTTACGCACGCGTCTTATCGATACACGCGTAGCCATCGTCATATAAATACTGTCTTTTCATTGGATATTGAAAGCGGCGAAGTTAAGCGATAGCGTCAATTTTTCGACACGTTGAAATCTAGCGGCGCGTGGCTGAAGCGGTGGATTATGGTATTGTTTCCGTAGCGACGGCCGCTGTCGCTCGCCGTTACCGCTGAAAGTAGACAAGTGGAATACAGCCTTAAGTCATCAGTGATTGGTTTCTTTTGACGTCGGAAATAACTCAACATCAGCTTGTTTCTGTTTCTGCTTAACGTCGTTGTTTCTGTTTGACGATGATAATGATTTGTTACATTCTCTAACTTTTAACATCTTATCATCTAGCAGGAACTACTTTTCTGCGACGTTAGAAAAACGGTGTTCTTCCGTTCTCCAAAGTGGTCGAGTGCCCTAAGCGGAGGCGGATAAAAATAAATAAATAATTTTTTTAAAAAATAAACAATATCCGAACGAATACGATTTTGGGCAACTTTTGTATACCTAGTGTGGAGAAGCGCGGGCGAAGCAGTAAATGTGGAAATTTAATCGGGATTCTTAATTAAAGAAAGCCATTATGGCTGGGACGAATATTTTATTATATATTTATCCCAGCCACTTCCGCCATTCTAATACTAATTGGAATAGCGATGGTAAACACAGAACGAGCGACGATTAAAAAGAGAGTGTCGATGGCGGGCGTCTCTAAACATAAGCGGCTAATCAGACAAACGCGTGAGAAAAGCCACCCATACGCGATAGCGGAGTTAAAAAAACTATAGATAATTAACCGGATAGATTGCCGGTTTTCCGAAAAAAGTTTTAAATTTATCGGTAAAAGATAATCGATAAATTTAAAACTGGTAATAAAAATAGATATCGACGTCCTCTTTTTGTTCCAATATTCTTTACTCGATACAGATGTCGAATAAACAATACTAAACCATTCGAACAAAAGCGGATTTTAGTAAAAGTAACGACGACACAAATTATTAAAAACTAAAATATAGAATAAAACGAAACCTAAACTTTTTAACTCTGGAATGAACGGATCGAATGGCGTACTTGGCTGAAAAAAATTTTAATCTTTTAACGGTGTCTGTCCTTTACACGCCGTGTTTAAAATTTAAACGAAATTGAAAAGGCCGTAAAGAACCAAAATATATCTTTCCACCCGGGATTCGAACTGGCTATGGGGGACGGAAGACCGAGGATTTAACCATACCGCCGTTAGCCGCTATCGGTTATTCGTTAAGTTAACCACCAGGCGGCCAGCCGCTAACGCTTATTCTCGTCGGGAGAAGCGCGTCCCACGCTACCCTATTTTCATTCGGAAGGGAACAGTCCATTCTAATGTACCTCCGCTTTCGGTACAAGCGTTTCATTTCGCCACCGATCGACTTCCGGCCGGATCAGCCGCTACCAGGCGGACCAACAACTTTACGCGCTAGCCTGTACACACAAACACATACAGTCAAACCTCTCTAAGCCGCCATCATCGGTTCGAAGGTCCTCTCTGGGGCTAAAAGAGGGTGGCGGTTTATGGAGGGTTTATGGTAACGTGTGAGAAAACATGTATAGACTAGAATGACATCGTTTCATTTAATTAAAGGTGATCGGAAATAAATTGCTGAGTAGCGGAAGGATTTTTATTTTTATATTCGCCAATTAAAATCTTTTCGTGAATATCTAATATCGTTTTCGACATAGGATTTTTATTTTCATATTCGCCAATTAAAATCTTTTCGTGAATATCTAATGTCGTTTTCGACATTTTTCCGAGTAAGAAACAGCGACCATACTCGCGACAGTTGATTTATAAAAAAACGGTTTAAACTATTCTTCCGCAAAGTCGAGGTTATGGCTCTTCGGTCTTCTCCTATTTTTTAAACGGTTATTTTGTAAAAATCCGTTAAAAGTTTTGGAATAGCTCATTTTGAAAACAGGGATGTGAATAGTTACGGGTGCGAGATTACAGCCTAACACGTGTTAACAGATAAACTACTTAATTGCCATCTTCTTTAGTGATTTGTCTACTAATGAACTGGTTTTGCCTCCAGAAATGAGTGGCGGTTTATAGAGGGAAACTACGAACACATGGGCACATAAACCAAAATTTTAATGCGGTATTTGGAATTGTGTAGATTTTGCCATTGATTCAAAATTTGAATTATATGACGAAAGAGGTAATCTTAAAATTTTCACCAACATATTTTGTGTTAATGTAAGTTCGATTTTAAATCTATAATTTTTGCTCCGCTTTTTTCGGAGTCTTTCGGACATTCATTATCGTAATTGCAGAGCACTGTTCGAAAATGTCTTTCGATATTTCCCTTTTTTGGAATAGCAACAACTGACTTACACATTAGACAAGGGCATTTGCCTGTCAACTGCAGGGTTACAGAATCGGATAGTAAATGATCCGACTCCGACTGCGATCCCACCTAAAAAATCCGATCCCCACTCCGACTCCACCTTTTTAAAAAAAATCCGACTCCGACTCCCTAAAATTTGTAATATCTGACTCTAACTCCCGCATAGTTGACTTTAATATTTTATTATTGCGAGTGAGTCTTTGGCTATTTTATATTAATTTTATAGCGGGAGGACATTTGTTATCGGCTTTCATCGGGCAAATAACGAGGGTGGCGGTTTATAGAGGGGCGGCTGAAAGAGGTTTTACTGTATATCTATATGTATATAAATCTGAAATGCCCGAGAGTGTATGTACGGTTATAACTCGAGAACGGCTGAGAGGAGTTTTACGAAACAACTTTTGTTTGTTACAGAATTTACGCGGGAAGGCTTAAAGACGGGTATTGATTATTAGAAATTAACCAATACCTGTCTGCAAATTTTTTGCGTAAAAAAATTTACCGAACCACTGCGCCGGGGCACATATAATTAATAAGCCGTCATTGCCATAGCGACGCAACAATTTGACTTACAATAATAGAATTTTATAAAAATTGTAACATTTTTGTATAAATTTTATAATGACACGAAAAAGAAAGAACTCTTTAGGTAGATTAACTGCCGACGCTAAACGATTGCGTTTAATTCGAAAAAATGAAATATTAGAAGATCGAAAAAAATCGACTGAGAGAAAGGAACAAACAAAGAAAGGAATGCGCGAAAAGGCACATATTTCAAAAGGAAGGTTATAATTTAAGATAAAGAGAAACTAGTAAAAGGCCAACATTCGCTCGAATCGAATAGAATCGGAAAAATTCAAAGAAAAAGAATTCCATGGAGAAATTTGGAACGCCAAACATTTGGAATTTTGGAACGCCTCCGCCTTTACATATAATCCCGCGATTGAATATAATCAAAAGCGAGCGGTTGTAATAGGAACCACGAATAACATCCGCGAGTATCGCTTCGCGTTGAAATGGGCACAGGAAGCGAGCGGAATGTGTTGTTACAATGAAAAGGTAAAATTAGACGAAATAGCTCAATATCCAGAACCTTTACATTCCCTTATATATTGTATCGACTGAGAGAAAGGAACAAACAAAGAAAGGAATGCGCGAAAAGGCACATATTTCAAAAGGAAGGTTATAATTTAAGATAAAGAGAAACTAGTAAAAGGCCAACATTCGCTCGAATCGAATAGAATCGGAAAAATTCAAAGAAAAAGAATTCCATGGAGAAATTTGGAACGCCAAACATTTGGAATTTTGGAACGCCTCCGCCTTTACATATAATCCCGCGATTGAATATAATCAAAAGCGAGCGGTTGTAATAGGAACCACGAATAACATCCGCGAGTATCGCTTCGCGTTGAAATGGACACAGGAAGCGAGCGGAATGTGTTGTTCCAATGGAAAGGTAAAATTAGACGAAATAGCTCAATATCCAGAACCTTTACATTCCCTTATATATTGTCAACATCCATTATCATCTCATTTTTCGATCAGTAACTTTATATCATAGCTTTTCATTGAATATTTTATTTTAAAGGAGATTTTATGTCGAATTTGCGGCTAAGTTAGGCCTGTTCTATATCCATAACTACGATGGTGACATATTACATGTCTCGAATGAAATTTGTTTATATTTTATCACACGAAGACATTAGAAGATCGAACCACGACAACACATTAGAAGATCGAAACAAATCGACAGAATTCTAATAGAGAAAGATAAATAAGTGAACATTCGAAAAGACACGTGTTTCGAATAGAAAAACATATCTATACGGGAAAAATTTTCAGAATATATTGAAGAAAATCCTGAAGGTCATCTTAAAAGGTTATAATTTAAGAGAAAGAGAAACTTAAGTACAACGCCCGAGCGCACAGGTCCGCTAGTATATATATACTGTGTTTACCTATCCGTCCGTTATTTATTTAGCCTAACCGCCCAGCCGTTTATATTACCATCGACCAGAACCGGGTGGGCAGGAATTAATTAGAAGAAAGCCCACCGGCCGACTTATCCCTCCAATTAACCACCAAACGCGTCTTCTTTTCTACTGGTCGGCTTTTACCCCACTGAAAATATTTCGTTAACTGTACAAATTTCGCCTATTAATATCCCGAATCGCGTAATTAAGCGGCCTCGATCTGGGAAGGGGAGACGCCCGGCGCTAACGGTCCGCCATAAATATTTTAAAATTTGAAGAATAGATAGGCCCCTGGCCGGGAAGGTGGGGTCCGGTGGACGAATGGATAATGACAGGAGGACGGCCTAAATAAAAGAAACTGGATAAAATGGCCGGGAGTTGGCCTAGCGGACTCCGCCCCAACAAAAGTTGTCGGGACGGACGGTGGGGCGTCTTCCCCGGACTAGGCCGGGAGGGAGAAACGCGGTGGGTGGACGCCAGGTTATTTCTTCGGCCATTTTTTAATGTAAAATGTGGGCGGTCGACACCGGGAAAAATAAAGTAGCCGAATAGGCTACTTTAGGTAATCCCCAGATGGATGGCGGGTTAAAGAACGCGCTATATACGTAATTGGGTAGGGGAATGGAGCCGCGTGTATTTCTGTTTTTACCGAAAAGCGGAAAAATATTTCGAAATTAATTATTAAAAAATTAATATTAATTAATTATTAACAATTGTTTACCACACCCAACACGCGGCATTAATTAGATACAGTCACGCGTTTTCCGCGTAAATTGTCTCCAGTTAAATACAAGGGACCCTGGGACGGGTGGAGTGGCGGTCCGAATGGCCACCGGGAGTGTCACCGGTGCTACCGGCCACCCTAACTACGAGACTAAATGGGCTATAGCCCCGGGGCGGCAATTTTGCTGGCACTCGGATCAGTTTGACGGCTGGATACGTATTACTCGAAAAAGTTGATTACAATCGAATATAGGCTTCTCTAGAAATCGTTAGAACATTCGCTTCTTTAGAAAAATTTTATAATCAAAACGAAATACAGAATCGTTTAACTTTTACAAATCGGAAGGTATTAAATTGTCACGATGCCACGAGTACAAACCGTTACGCAAAAAATATATCGGCGAAAGGTGATTTTGATGCCAATACCGAATTCCGCATAAATACATATTAGTACAAACCGTTACGCAGAAAATATATCGGCGAAAGGTGATTTTGATGCCAATACCGAATTCCGCATAAATACATATTATTGTGTTATTATTGATCAACTTCTATCAGAAGTACAAAAGAGAAAGTGTGCGTACGATGAAAAATTTAAATGAAGACACAATTAGAAATAATGCTGCAGAGTTATGTAAAATATATGTCGAAGATCTAGAAAATACTTTTATCGAAGAATGCCTTCATTTTAAACACGTTTATTTATGCGAAGATAAAGAAAATATATCTACCGCGGAACTTAGTTTGTGTACAATAATCGATTCGAAAATTGAATCTACATTTTCTAACGTGGCCACAGCCACGCGCAACTTTTAAGTTTCGCGACGGAGTCGGCCGGAATGGCCGCGTGGAAACGCTTCGGCTTTCCACTCTGGAGGACTCGGGTTGGAGGGTCCCACCCCTCGAAAATATTTATCACGGGGTCCGCGCCAGGCCCGTCGATCCCCATCCTCCACCATCCGGCTGACCCCTCCGCGGAGGTGGGCAGCCTGTGGAAGGGCTTGTTTCGCCCCGCCTCTTAGTACTCTTACTGAGTGGAAAGTGGCGTCATCTGTTGACCAAAAAAAACCACTATCCGCCCTGCTCTTACTGAGCGGAAAGTGGCGTCATCTGTTGACAAAAAAAATTGCGGCGGTGAAAGATCTTTTTCAGCGCTTAAAAGAATAAAAAATTATTTACGCTCATCTTTGGGATAGGGCGAATTAAACGATTTAAGTATTTTATCCATAGAGAGTGATTTATTTAATTCTTTAAATACGTCTGATATTATTAACCAGTTCGCTAAAGAAAAAGCTAGGAAAATAAATACTTAAGTTATACAAGTTACTTTTATTTTTGTTTATATACTTTGTTTTCGTTCACTAAGGTTATTTGAATTTTATATTTTTATTTGTTTATTGGTAATATATCGACTTTTTCTAGTTCCGAAACTTTTGTAAAACTTCACCGGTCACCCCCACTCCCGCTTCTCCTCCACGCATTTTCTTACGAAGAAGGGCGTATTATTATTAATAGCCCAGGGGCGCCAAACATCTTAGGACGGCCCCGCCGCCATCCAAAAGGGGAAAGGAGACGGACGACGGGAATAATCATCTTTTTGATATCATTACATTTAGAGGCTCGGTAAATTCGTTTTCGTAGCTTAAAGATTTCTCGGATCCACCCGAACGGGCCAGCTAGGCCCGGAGTCCGGCCCTACCCGGTTAGGCCCGTCGACTGCGGGCCGCGCCTCTCGGGTAAAAGTTTAGATGGGGAGCTAGGCGTCGGGTTAAGGGTGGGTGGGGCCGACCGCCCGCGGTTAGCCGGACGGTCGGCCCTTAATTAATTACTAATCCACCCGTCGACTATAATACGTACTCCCCGCTACGGTCATTTTCCAGCGTAGGTGCCGACTAGAACAGAACGGTGGCGGTGGCGTCCGAGCCCGAGTATCCATAGACGGGACGGGCGCCAGCCATCATCCCGGGTAAAAGTGGCTAAAAAGACACCTGAAGGTCGCTTCCCACACGAAACACACGTCCAGAACACCAAGGGATTTGTATAACCCACCAATTAGATGGGAGGACGAGGCTCAACCGTAACCTCCATAATAGAAGAAGAAGGGAAAAGAAGCTTACTTTGGCCATGTCGGTAATGGTGTTGGCGTTTTCCATCAGTTTTCTCTGATCCATTTTCACTTTTCTCAAACTGCAAAAGAAAAACAAATCGGGCTTGAAAAGGCGTCCGAGGGGCGGGCCGTTCCATCCCGGAAACGGCCGACCGGGCCGGCGCCCGTATTTTCCGCTACACCTCCGGTCCGGTAGCCGGATAGTTCCGGCCGGCCCTTCGGCTAATATACACCTCGGTGACGGTCCGGGGCCGGTTTCCGGCCTTCCCACCTACCCGAAGGAAAGACGGGGAAGGCCGGCCGGAAACCGAAAGTCCCCCGGGCCCACCTCCGGCCAGCCCAGCCCGGGTGGGACTACACCGGCCCGCCAGTTAACTACGCGCCGGTTAAGATTTAGGGAAAGCGCCCCACTACCGAATTTTTCGCCTACCGGCCGGAAGAATAGAGAGCGGGTGGAGACTAGGCGCTAGGTTTAGCCCCGGAAGCGGCACTCACCTGTAGATGGCCAGCAGGAATTTTCTCTGGTGAGCTCTGAGCTTGCCCGGATTGGGCCTCTTGACTAACTTGGTGTACTTGTAGATGAACCAGGTCTCTCTCAGCACGTTGGCCGCCGAATTCTTCAGCTACGGATAGAAAAAAAACGACGAGTTAGTGGCGGACGGCCGGTGGCCCGGGAAGACGGAAGGAGAAAGTTTTACCCGTTTGGTCAGCTGCGTGTCCATCATGAAGTTATGAACGTGCTTTTCCGCTCGAGTCAGTTCTAACTTCCGCGCGATGACGGCCACCACCAAGGCGGTGCATCCGGCTCCCTGTAAAAATTAAATAACTATGACGGAAACTGGTTTTCCGGCCCCGGAAAAAGTTAATCGAATACTGGCTGGCACTAATTATTAGACCGGCGCCCTTCCCTAGCGGTCGGCTGCCTTCCAGCTATCCGGTGGGAATTTAACGGCCCGGGCCCCACACTCCGCCGGAAGACGGCGCATTCGGGCTCGGGCCGGTGAGGGGAACGCGCCCGACCGGTTATCGAGTGTTAGTTAATCCCGTGGCCGAGTATTCGATTATTTTTCCAGATAAAAATTATTTTCCGGTAAGGGACCCGACGGTGGATAAGGAGGGAAACCACCGACACGCGGCCATACCTTTAATACTTTAATAGGTTAATTTCGGTACAATTTCATTCGACGATACAGAACAGAAAACAAAATTTTTCGCATTAATACAATATGTTTCCGCTCGGAAAAATTTCATTGGTAAATCTAATTATGCCAACAAAATAAGAATTGAATTTAATATATGTTCTAGCGTAAGGAATCACCAAAAATGATAATTAATATCACCATAACAAAACTTGAAATAATTAATAAAGAACAATAGAATATTCCAAATTTTAAAAAAGTATTTAATATCCCTTTAATATCTTCTCGTAGCCGAGGAAGTTAAATTTAAATTAAGCAAATAAATATCATAATTCGAGTTACGAAACAAAATACCATTTCTATATAAAAGAGTTTAATAAATTTCTTCATTCGATTAAAAAAACTAAAAATTCTGATGGCGTACACCCGGGACCAAATTATACTACAATATTCCCAAATTGGACGAACAAAGGAATTAAATAACTTTATTAAAACGAAACAATTAGAATAATCTTTAAAAGTTGTACAAATAAAACCCAAGGTAGACGTAGCCTTCTTACAGATCCCAATACTAGGATTATTAAAAGTACGATTAGAAGCGAAAGATCCTTTACAACCTGGACTCTCTGTATAGCCATAGCATTTATTAAATACGTAGACTCTAAAAGAGAACTCGCGGTAAAAGAAACGTAAAGAGTCTTAGACAAGTTAATTTTCAAACCGTAACGAGTTAACCAACGTGTTATAAAATTTAACAATTTTTGTAAATAAGCCACACTCGAAAACGATTCGATCCGATAACACAATTTCGTATCCTCAGCGTATAACAAAAAAAGAACATCCGAAAAATTACTATTAACCTTCGCTATCAAAAAATTTATATAAATATTAAAAAATGTAGGACCTGTGAAGGAACACCGGAGGGAATAACTCGACAAGAACAAGTATTATTTTTTTAAATGAAACCTATTAATTAAGACGCCAACCATTCCAACCGATCGGAAGAAATTTAGACATTATATCCAATAACCGGTGGGGGAAACACCGGCGCTACCTTTCGAACCGGGACAGAATTATTTGGGGCGGTGAGGGTGGCGTTAATTTGGTGGAACACCCATTAATTTTCCGACATTAAAAGAGAATTTAATGGGTGGAATGTCTTCCGTCCCACTGGGGGGCCCGCCATTCCGTTCGCGCCCCGGGTCTGGGGACACCCGTGGCCGCGGTGGTAGCGGCCTCGGCCCGCCACTCCGCCCAGGCCCAGGGTGGGTCGGGGTCCGCTTCCCCCATGAAAAGAAATTGGTGGGGAATACTAGTTGGTTATATACGGTGGCCGGGACATTAACGTATAAAAACGAAACAAAGACGGGAGTGTGACAAAAAAGTTACTGGAAATACTCCCGTCTTTACTTTCTATATCTTATGGCGAAATGTGCCGGCCACCGTATATCCGCGCGGCCAATTGTCCCGATAGCCAGTCTAACTAGAGGGCAGAACAGAAAATAGTCCGCCCCCGCCTACCAGTATTCTGTACTTAAAACCGAGTTGGCCGGTGTGACCCGGTCGGAAACCGTTAGACCGTGTCCAACTTCCAAATTTGCGTCGACGGGAGGACAACTCCGTCACCAGCCAGGTATTACAGTTTGGCCATCATTTCATCCGATTCGCTGGATTTTCTGCCGAAACGGCGAATAACCGCGATTTATCGGATAGACTAAAGCTCTGGATATAGAAAATACCCCATTCCTTTTCCCCGGCTGCCCATTGCGTAGCGATACCTCATTCCTCCTAAACCACGCCAACCTCCGACGCTAAATACAGCCAATCGTACTTCATCGTGTCATGAAAACAATAGTTTTGCGCTATATAAATAAATTTTAATATTATTATCTATTTTTGATCAATTTTACTCGTTAATATAGTCGAGAAACTGGCTTTACTTTATTAAATTTTTTAGATAACTAGAATACAAAATTTCTATATTAATTAACAGGTATTCTGACTAAAATTAATTCGTATAATAAAAATAAATTATAGTCGAGATGAAATCAGAATTATATATACTCGTAAAGGGTTGTAGTTACCACCTATGGTTACTAATTAATAAAATTTTTTTATAGTTATTTCTTATTTTTGTTTTTTTAGATAACTTTTATCAATTAAGAAGAAAAATTTGATTTTACCTCTGGATTTAAATTTATTTTTCGAGAACGGGGTAAATATTTTTAAAATATTTGATTAAATAATTTTAATAAAGAAAATTGTTTATCGAAAGAAATTAAAATAGATACATTATATATAATTATTTCTTTATATTCCATCATTTCTTCTACCATTATTTCATTCGTACAATACAGATTAAATATATTATTTCGCATCGATAAAATATGTTAAATCTAAGATAAAGTAATTTATTAAGTTAACAAAAACAAATAATATAAAATATAACTCAATATGAAAATATATTATTATAAAAGAGGCTCTTCTACTCGATGCAAAAATTAGGATATAGATTACCCTATGTCATAATATAATTATGTAAAATTCGTCACAATTTAATTTGTGGGAGTAAACTTTCGATGGATGGCATAAATTTTACTTTGGAAAAATAGCTTTAGAAAGTTTCGCATCGATATTTGTTCCATCGTGGACTACACATTTCGTTGAACTAGGAAGCGGCTTTATAATACATACTTTGAATTTTGCGTTAATGACTTTTCGAGAATTTTAAACTTCCGTTTTAAATCGATTCGATCTTTGAATGAAATATACCGGAAATAATAGTAATTTGGATTTTTATATATCGAATTTGCGTATTTCAAAATATTTTATTTGCAATTCTTTACTTAAAATAATGACATAAGATAAAAAATAATAATTTCAGAAATAAAAAAAAAATTTTCGTTGTAAATCGAAATTCATTATTTCTCTACTTCCGAGTGTTTTTATTTTCTTTCGTTTCTTACAAAAAGTGTGCTTACGATTAAATCGAAGCATTTGAACGATTCGAATTATAACCCATTGATTTCCATTTCAGTTTGTTTTACCAACCAATACCAAAAGCGAAGCGATCGCGTTTTAACGCGTATATTCAATCGCCACGGAAATCCCAGAAGGTCAAACGTGGCGGCGAGTAAGCGGACGACGCTAGTTGGCGGTACTTTCTATAGACAGAGCGTTAGGTCGGGCAGCCGTGGCGCGCCATCTGAAAGAATATAGTGGCGTCTATGACATTAAGTAACGAACAGTTTCGACGATTACTGGAATATCTTGGAACCGACGCCATCCATCCACGGAACAAAGAACATTTCCATCGGCCCAGGCAGGCAACCTGTCGAAATGTTCCGGTAGATGGGGGCTACCGAGGAAGCGGAAGTAGGCGCCTGGGTCCGTGGCCTACCCATCCACCCAGACTCTACTCGAATTTCGGATGGAAAGGCCTGGCCCCTATACTTTTGGCCACCGAAGGGTGGTGCGGAGCCAAAAATATGGTAGACATCTAGCCGGCTGTCACCAGTCGGCTACCAAAAAGTATGGTCCGATCCAGCACCGCGGAGAAATGTCGGCTAAAGAACGGGAGCCGAATGAAGGCGTCCGAGTATATATCTGCCCAGCACCATCTACACTAGCGCGCTTACCTCCACCCAACAGATACTATTAGATACGGTATAGGGTCTTTTCCGTAGAAAAGTCGGAAAGTTCCTCGAAACGCGTCGGCCGCTTTTATCGATGTTCCGGAGAAAACTCGTCCGCTACCAGACTCGAAAGAAATAAAAAACGTCGACGCAGTTTTTGTCACCGTGTAAAGGCGGATTCCCACTCGGAATGAAGTCTGCGGCCGAGGCGGAAAGGAGGTGGTTTCCATAGCCACGGAACTCCACCCGGCGGCCACTAGTTAGAAACG
This sequence comes from Olivierus martensii, assembly GCA_000484575.1. NCBI lineage: Eukaryota > Metazoa > Arthropoda > Arachnida > Scorpiones > Buthidae > Olivierus > Olivierus martensii. The sequence goes on from AYEL01088692.1 coordinate 22,805, forward strand.
TACAGGTGGCTAGCTCCCAACGTCCGCGCTTGTATACAGCCACTAGTCGCGGATACTAGCCAATCGGAGAAGCGGTTAATATTAAATCAATTATACAATGTCGCTGATTGGTGGTCGAAGCATTCCTATTCTTACCGACTATCGGCCGATGTCGTCGATTGTTTACCACCAACGCTTAATCGAATCGTCGAATGGGAACGAATACCGGGCGTATCGGCGTTGGCGTCTGGTCGGCCCGCGGTGGCGCGGCTCCAGTGGGAATCCGCCTTAAGACAAGTTTAGGACGCCCGCGGGAAACGGAGACGGCCCGTAAAACAATGGTGTCATCCCCATAATATCGAAAGAGACGGAAGGCACTCGGTTTAAGCGCTATGGACGTGAAAAACGGGAGTACATTCCCCGCCACCGCCCCTGCCGCGGACACCTACCGATTTGTCCTGGTTAGGCTTTTACGTTTCGAGCTGGTCCTTCGGAATGCGGACCCGGGTCCGCATCCGGTCACCGACACGGCTGTTTTAGGCGCTAAATCCACTAGGTCGGTCGCGCTTTCCAAAGAATGCCTCGTAACCCGGCCGAACGCTAATTTTATTACAGGGGCGCGATGGCCCGGATGTAGCCAATCCAATTCGGCATTTTTCTGATATTCCCGTGGCCGACCACCAATTGTGTTTCGAAAATAATAGACCGTGTTCGTCGGCCGGATTGGCCGCGTGGAAACGCTTCGGCTTTCCACTCTGGAGGACCCGGGTTCGAGTCTCGGGTCCCCTTGAAAATATTTATCATGGGGTCCGGGCCCGGCCCGTCGATCCTCGTCCTCCACAATCCGGCTGACCCCTCCGCAGGGGTGGGCAGCCTGTGGAAGGGCTTGTTTCGCCCCGCCTCTTAGTACTCTTACTGAGTGGAAAGTGGCGTCATCTGTTAACAAAAAAAAAACCGTGGCTGGGAATTTCTTAGAGTTTTACGGTTCGAGTACTTATTCGTCGGCAGCCACGGAAACCGTGTTAGACCACGATACCGTATTACTTCTATTCAAATTTATATCGCGTTACGTAAACGCCCTTTTCGAATTGTATAGTACTTACTATACGTAAATTATATCCCATCAAAAAACATTTCGTGTAAAAAATGTAGCCGAGTCTCGTGCCTCTTTATCCGTAAAAAGTTGTGAGATATCACGAGAGAGTCTAGCGCCTTTATTTACTCCGACAGTTTTATTCACAAATCACTGCCAGTCGTTGTATCTTTAGCTAAAGAACATTTTTTGATTTGACAATTACGCAGCATTGTATCTTTATTATACTGGCAGTATTGTATTCACAAATACTGCCAGTCGTTGTATCTTTAGCTAAAGAACATTTTTTGATTTGACAATTACGCAGCATCAGCCATGCTTTCAACAGGATTTTTTGTGTGTATTTTACTTGAAGTTTAATGAAGGATGTGTATCTCATCATATTGTTCATACTTAACTCTTGACTGACTGACAAAGATGATCTTCAAAATTCTATATTTGATTTATTATTTGGTATGGAAAAGTGTGGTAAGTGCCTAAATTTTTGGCACTTACAGCCATTGAATGGTGTAAGTGGTGAGCAGGGCTGGGGTTTTAGCAGGAAAATGTACTGACATTTACATTTTTTATTTTGCCAACACAGACTCCTCTGACAGTAAATACACAAATCTGCAGATTTTTTAGCTCATTTTTGTAAGTCACACCCACTGTGCATATATTTTTTTATTTTTATAATTAATACATAATTTTTTTAATACTGATTATACTTAAATATATTTTGTTATTATTTACAATATATTATGATTTCTGATGCAAATAATTGTGCTGTAATGTTAAGTAATGATGTCCAGTTTTGTTTTTATTTAAAATGAATGATTGTTATGCGAAAAATGAGAAGAATAAGATCATTTAAATTTAAGAAATAATAATAGTAATAATAAAATAATGCAGAAAATAATAAATTAACGAAATCAGATAATTTTTGGAAACAAACAGGAATTTCATTAAAGGAATTTCAAAATTTTAAATGTAGCGAAATAAGAGATTGATGTTATCATATAGGTCTAATGTTAACTCATAAACAATTCAGAGAGGGAGAGAAGAAAAAAATACTTATCGCCTTACAGATCACAATAAATAAATCTGAAGTTCATGAGAAAGAAGTTAACGAAATAACTTTGACAGTCATTCATCAGCATTTCTGAGGGAGGAGAGAAGTCAAATTCCTCCAGTCGGGTTCGATTCGAACCTCTCCAGAAATGTAGTTGATTGGTGGACTTCCTAAACATTAAAAAAGGAAAAGGAAAAACTTCATAATAAGTTAGTGAGTTATCAGTTGTCTTTCGCTTGTTCGTACTGTGTTAGTCAACAGTTTGTAGAGTGTAGTGTCTAGTCTATTGTCGTATTTACTGTACTGTATATATATAGTACAGGTTATCTTTTTCCTACAATTTTTTTAGAATAGTATTGTAAAAATAAGAAAGAACTTAGAAGATTCAGAAGAATATACTCTCTCTCTCTCTCTCTCTCTCTCTCTCTCGTTATATTAAGTGTACTTACGAGTTATTTGGACTTAAAATTCGTTAACAATTAGATAGACAGCATAATAGTTTTTTTTTTCCCCCCAATTTAGTTAAATTTATGTACTTTTTTTGGTAACAGTTGAACTGACCTGCAAGTAATGAGCAGGTTATATTAAGTGTACTCACGAGTTATTTGGACTTAAAATTCATTAACAATTAGATAGACAGCATAATAGTTTTTTTTTCCCCCCCAATTATCTGTATTCGTTAATCTTTTTATTATAATTATAATGAATTTTTCCTCAGATTCCTTGCTAATGTATTTATTATGTCATTTAATGTTTTTATTTTTAAATGTTTTAGTTAAATTTATGTACTTTTTTTGGTAACAGTTGAACTGACCTGCAAGTAATGAGCACATTCTGTCGCAAGCTGCATCCAGCACCATTGGAATGATCGTGTTGAAACTGACAGATTGCTTGTGAACGGAAACATCGATATCTAGCCTGAGAACCGAAATGCAGTATTTTTTCTTCTCTCAGCAAGCTGGGTTTTTGCTAGGTTTTTTTGGACCCTCAGGAATATCGGGTGTTTTTTCGGGCCCCAGAACAGGCTTTTCTATGGAATTTCGACAGCTGGAAGGCAGGGGTTTCTACCCTGTGAGCAAGTAAGCTTTTCTTTCCCGAGGGGGTTTTCGGTCCCACAGAAATAGCAGATGTGGCCCCCTACTGTTCCTTCAGACCCCAGAACAGGCGATTCGACAGAATTTCGACTGCCGAAAGGCAGGTGTTTCTTCCCTGTGTGAGAGCAGGCTTTTCTTGCCAGGGGGTTTTTTGAACCTACAAAAATAATGGATATGAAAAAGCCCCTTTTCAGTCTGTGTCCTTGGATGCACGCAACACTTAGCTTAGTGCAGTGTGAAACGGGCATATGCACCATTTAATTATTAAAAAAATAGCTATCACTCGAGGCTTTGCGGGCGTGGTGTGTCGGCAAGTAGCACTGGCACTACTACACTGACGGAAAAAAAAATCCCAACACCAAGAAAAAATTATTGTAGAGTAATGAAATGCTGGCACTACTAGAAAATGAGACAAAGTTGCTCGTTCTGTGCAGTAGGCGCTCGCTGACATAGTCAAGAAATGTGCATGCGCCGTAGAAGCAGGCGCGTTGACAAAAGAAATACGATTTCCAAACAGTTTCTGGAGAAAATGAGACAAAGTTGCTCGTCCTGCGCAGTAGGCGCTTGCTGACATAGTCAAGAAATGCGCATGCGCCGTAGAAGCAGGCGCGTTGACAAAAGAAATACGATTTCCAAACAGTTTCTGGCAGAACAAATGCATGGCATAGTCTGTATGAAGTGGCCTACAGAGTGAAAGGACCTGGCATTGAGTCCCATGGAAGACAGAATTTATCAGATGATGAAAATCGTCTCCTACGGTGGGAAAACGAAGAAGGCACCAGAAAATAGTGGTATAGAAAACGGAGAGAAAAACCCCCTATAAGGGAAAGAAAAAGCGAGAAAGAAGAGCAAAAATATTTCCTCCCGACAGATGATGCCATATGACGCCGTGCCTCCTCTTGCATGTTCATCGCTGGCGGGTAATTTTGACTGTTACTCTTTTTTTGTTAAATATATTGATTTATAAGTGTGGTTATTCTCTGATCTTCCAGCACCTTTGGACTCTGAGTGCCCTTACTCACGTGTCATTAATAAAAATAAAATCACTTAAATTCATAATTTGGCCATCTAACACAGCAAAGCAACAAACCCGATCATGATCCCTACATTTTTATTCAATATTTATTACTGGAAAAATTATTTATTCATCTGAGAAAACAATATTATTTAATACATTTTTTAAATTTAAAACCAATAAATAATGAGCATTGAGAAAGTTATTGCCAACACTTACACTGACTCCTCCTAAAACTACCAATACCAACTCCCTAGCTCTGGTAGTAAGTGCCTAAAATTTATAATTTCTTGCTATGAATGTTCACCAGTATGCTAATATTATCTTAATATAGAACATAAAACAACTAGACAAAAAGAATTCTTTTCATATATTTGACAATTGAGTCAGGGATTCAAACGCCTTGAATTGCATTGAGTAATCACAGAATTTAATTGATTGCATCATCTTCGTAAGTTGAGGACTACCTATATATAAAATTAAATTGTTTATTGAATCATATTTACCAAAAATTAAAATCTGTTTACAAATAATTTTATAATTTTTTTATAGCAAATTATTTTAATTTCAGATTTATATTTTGTATATCAAGTTCTTGTAAAATTATTTAAAATGTTGATGCCAAAGAAAGATCGTGTAGCAGTATATGAATACTTATTTAAAGAAGGAGTCTTGGTTGCTAAGAAAGATTTCCATGCTGCAAAGCATCCAGATTTAGAAAATGTTCCAAATTTGCATGTTATTAAAGCTCTGCAATCTTTAAAATCAAGAGGTTTGGTCAAAGAACAATTTGCTTGGAGACATTATTATTGGTATTTGACAAATGAAGGAATTCAATATCTGCGAGATTTCCTTCATTTACCTCCAGAAATTGTTCCATCAACTTTAAAGAGACAAACCAGACCTGAAGCAGGAAGACAAAGATTAAGAGGTATTTGTTTTTTTAATAATTGTGGAAACTTGGATAATTCATCAGTTTTATAATTGATATACAAAACATAGAAATTTTAAACTTTGACCAGAGATATTGTATGTTATTTGGATATAATTGTAAGCATTTAATTTTTTAATGCTTTTATAATGAATATTAAAATACTTTACTCAATCATAAATTCAAAGCCTTTAAATTTTTATGTAAAATAAAAAATCAAAATACAATGTTATTAGATGATAAAAAATCGTTTAACAACAGCTCTTAATATCTTTCCACAACCAATCATGAATTATCTAAAATCTGTAGTAGAATCAGATTATAGGATTATTTAGAATTGAGCTAGGCTGGAATAGTCTCTGATTATGTAAATAATTTGTCAAAAAAATTGCTGTATAACTCCAACAAGGCTTAAATTTGATGTACATGAATGAGCATATTTTAAGTGAGATAAGAAAATATAAGTGCTATTTTTGGAAAAAGTAAATTGTTTTAATGAATTTTTAAATTTCATATATTATGGAAATTCAACAAAAGTAGAGATGCATTCAGGTATTTCCAAAACTGTAAATCTGAGTCCTATTGTATGTGAGATCTGGAGTTGATCTTAGATTTTCTAGAAAACTAAAACAATCTTGCCAATAATGAAATTGTTTATATTAAATGTTGCAATAAGAAAATAAAATTTTAGCTAGTTTTATTTAAATTGGAAATCGGGAACGGGATTCGGGCATTCTATAGAACACTTGTGTAGTTCGTTAACTTTGAGTAGCTGATGAGGATTGTTTGCGATCGAAAACACTACTACAGTATAATAAACTTTTTTGAAAGAGTGTTTTCCTACCTAAGAGCTGTTATTTGTTTATTTAGTATTTAAATTGAATACTACTAGTTTCATTTGCTCAGAATTTTAATTAGAATATGGCACTTTATACTATTTTATTATTATTTCAAAAAAATCTGAATTTTCAAATTCAGGGGTAAAGTCAAGGTTACCTAAGTTGAGAAATAATGTAATGATCTTTTAAAAAATTAAATCTTTGCCTACAATTCAAATTTTGAATGATTTTCTTGAGAATAAAAAAATGGTTTTTAAATTTTGATATGATGAATTTCCAAGGTTATTTAATATATAGTATTTTATAATTTATGGAGCTAAAAATATTTTTTAATTTTAAATTTGTTTTAGCACCTACTGAACAAGTACAGAAATCTGCAGCTGATAGAGAATCGTATAGACGAACTCCAGGTATGAAATTATAATAATTCTTATTAATTTTATAAATAAAAATAAAAACTAATTTGCTTTTTCTCAAACACCAAGATTTAAAATTGTTCAAAAAATCAGCCCTATATGCAAGTTATTAGACAGATATATTTACTGCATAACGTTTTCGGACTATTTTTAGTCCCTCTTCAGTGCTACAGTCTATCTGCTACATTCTTTTTTACAGAACAGAACAATACTTTAAATTTAATTCTTTTACGTTATCTTCCTGTCGTTCTTTAGAACTCTCACAAAAATTTTTTAAACTTTAAATTTTTAAACACATTCTTAAATTTTAAAAAACATATAAGTCAAAACTAAAAGAATAATAAGTTACATATAACAATCCACTATACATTGTGAAGTATAATTATAATAACTTAATTACTCCACAATATAATAAAGTCATCTATAAACTAACATATATACAACCTATTTTCTTATTACCTTATTGTCCTCTATAGACAACACAACACCTACAAATACAGTACATATGGCTCCTGTCCATCTATATTATATTCTAAGCCAAGTTCTTTTTAAAGTTTCTTTTTTACCTGGTACATTTCCACGACATTGATAACATTATCAGGCAGTTGGTATTGATAAGAGTCTGTTCTTTCCTCCTTTTCTCAATTTCTATGCTCTCCATTATAGGTAGCCCTTTCCGCCCTCGTATTGTCCTCACTACTTTAGCTTTGTCCCATTGTATATCTATATCATTCTCATAGGCTTTCATACAAGGGCCGTGTTAAACCTCCCTAGTCTGATATGTTCTTTAATTCTTATATTCAATCCTCTCTTGATACTGCCTATATAATATTGCATTTCTTCTTCATCTTTATTATATATCGGTATTTCATATATCCCTGCCTTCTTGGATTTTTCTACCGGATCTTTATCGTTCCGGAGCTTACCGAACAAGTTTTGTTTTCTCTTATTCACCATAAATCCAAATTTACTAGCCAAATTCTAGCCCTTGAATTATAACGGAAAAATTTAATGATTGGAAATAATTTGAACTAAAGTTAGCGCCATCTGGTAACTAGAATAATAATTAATTTTACTAAATCTATGAGTGGCGCCATCTAATAATATCATAGATGGTACCACTCATAGATTTAGTAAAATTAATTATTATTCTAGTTACGAGATGGCGCTAACTTTAGTGTAGGTAATAATTATAATTTCTGAAATAAATAAAATAATAATTAAATTCAGAAATAAATAATTTAAATGCAGCGTTTATATAGACTCTGCGCACCGAATGATACTGAACCCTCAGGCCAGAGAACAGTTAACATTTTTCGATCGAGAAACCCAGAAATTGAAGTCAAATAACAAAAAGAATACAAACATAAATAGGAAGCAAACTAGGATAATTTAAAACAAAATTTATAATGAGATTGGGATTTATTTTACTAAAAGACGCGATTAAAGATTCGAAGTGAGAGAAAATAGTAATGGCAGAAGTTCCGGTCCCAGGAGTTTGCGCAGGCGCAGAAACATGGACTTCACACGCTTATTCCTTTTTTATATATTATGATTGCAAATTTATATATATATAAAAGTTAATACAATAAAAAATCAACTTTATAATTAGATGTCAGAATAAACTATATTATGGATAGTTAGAAAAGTACTTTTCTTTACGGGCGCCAAAAACCGTACTTATGATTTATTTGCTGTTCTATAAAACAATTACTTTTGATCATCACATATTTTTAAATTTTAATCTTAAATATTAAAGCGTTTACAAATTGTTATTACTTTTTATGCTCGAGATATGAATAGATAATTTTTCCATAAATTATTTAAAAGAATAAATATATTTTTAGCCAACCACCGCGCTAGTTATGTTAATCCAGGACTGCCCGAACTAAGGCCAATGTAAACTTTTTTTCAATTATTTAATTGGATCGTTTTGGCGCCCATACTTGATCAGATCAGTCAAGATGCGAATCAATGGTTAGACCCAGAAGCATTTGAAAAAAACTGAAATTTCGTGATCCGGAATTGAACCGGATCATCATAGTAGTAATTTGAAACCAGTATGCGCCGTCTATTCATTACTATAAGACACTATTAATCATTATGGGAATTCATTAGATTCCAGTTACATTTAATAGGAAGAATGCGAGTCTATGCCATTTTCCAATTGATTAACTAACGAAACGTTTATACTTGAATTTTGACTGTTAATGTGCTGCCATATTTCTCCGGGAGAGGGATCATGGATAATCTATCTAATGAAAAGATTCTGCAAGATTTTCAGCATCGTCATCGGAGGAAAAAGCTCTTGTTATGCCCTCAATGTCAAGAAGTGAAGATGATTTTCAGCATCCAGCTGGCCAGGTCTTCTTACTCGTCAATTTTACATTTTCGGAATTTATATCCTTCACTACACGGAACCAGAACTTTACCATTGTTAAATAAGTTAATGCATTTATAAATTGAACTATCACGAAACAACGACGACATTTTATTAATGTAAATAATAAATAATGAATTATTTCACCACTACTATCGCCGATACAAGAAAAATCAATAGTCTCTATCACGCGAGAGTTGAAAATCCTTAATACAGCACGAAAACTATCATCTCGAGTTCTGTCCTGGTGGTATACACATCAATCTGCCCTGGTGGCTAAAAGTTTAACTAGCAACCAGTCCCGTATGGCGATTCATTTAAATAATCGGTCATGCGCCAACTTTATTACTAGTTTATAGATACGGAAGCAATTCGTGCCATCCTGTTTAGAATTTATTATAACTTACCGGCGACAATTCATCGAAAAGAAACTATTCTTTAACTACTCGAGATCTCCATTGGTCAGTTATAACATTTTGATAAGATGACGTCATTAGACCAATGAATAGTCGGGAAAACGGCCAAAGGAGTGAAAGGTAATTTAACCATTAAAATAAATATAATAATTAAAATAATACTGGTAAAAATGCTAAATACTGGCACAACAAGACGGAAAGACGACAATAAACTGAATAAACTTTCCAAAAGAAGCATTCCTCTGTTGCAGGTGGCGAGAAAATGGACGATAAATTTAAAATACTTAAATTTATAGATACGGAAGCAATTCGTGCCATCCTGTATAGAATTTATTATAACTTACTGGCGACAATTCATCGAAAAGAAACTATTCTTTAACTACTCGAGATCTCCATTGGTCAGTTATAACATTTTGATAAGATGACGTCATTAGACCAATGAATAGTCGGGAAAACGGCCAAAGGAGTGAAAGGTAATTTAACCATTAAAATAAATATAAAATTAAAATAATACTGGTAAAAATGCTAAATACTGGCACAACAAGACGACAATAAACTGAATAAACTTTCCGAAAGAAGCATTCCTCTGTTGCAGGTGGCGAGAAAATGGACGATAAATTTAAAATACTTTCTTAAAAGTAGTGCCTAAACCGGTGCGCGCCGCCATCTTTTAAAGTTGTCTTGGAAAGCAGAGATGATTTTTGGAATGAATGTTTAACACAACGGACTTGTCGATTCGTATTTTTAATCATTAGTCGGTGAGACGAATCTTTAATTCTCTAATGTGTATCTCGAAAATTGCAAAAGATAGAGGTATAATTTAACAGTTTCCTAGGCAAAATTTGATAAAAGTTTATTTCACCATGAAGCAATCGAGCGCGTCGCGCAGCAAATTCCAGCGCAATCTCTAATTCTCTATAGAAAGTTAATGATTCATCCCCATCGACATCTGATTAAACGTACGATTGGCGGTTCCGTTGTACAACGGAAGTTTTGTAACAAGAAATTGAATCGCTTTTTTTTCCGCTGCTAGGTAGCACTGGATTCTGTGTCGCCTCGCGTTATCAAAGGGTAAGCCAATTTTTACCATTTCCGAGATGTATTAGAGAATTGTGGCTATAGTAGCTTAAAATAAAACTACAGCAACATTTAAAAAAGATACTATAGCCACATTTTTTTTTTTTTTGCAAGTGACGATTGTCATTAATGTATCGCCCATCATGCGATGCATGCGTGCGAAACATGCACGCAACTTTCAAGATGGCAGTGCACACCGAATTAGACACTATTTGCAGCTGATCACTTTTCTTTCATCGTTCATATTTTCGGTATCTGCAACACACAGAGGTAGCTTTTATTTGTAAAATTTATTGTATTTGCAACATTTTTCGATCGATGGTATTCCTGTTCTTCAAAATTTTACCAAAATAATAATAAAGATAGGAGAAAAAAAAAATTGGGATAGATCCGACTTAAATCTTCCAGTAATCTTTTCGGTATCGTCTTTTCTATTGTAAAATGTTGACAAAAACTGGTTATGTGACATTTAAGACTTACAAATTGAATAAAGAAATAATTAATTTTGATTTATTCAGGTCTTTTAAATAATTTAATAATAGTAATAATTACCAAAATGATATTACTTTACCTTATTATAGAATAATAATGAAGATTGTGATAGGTCGGTTCCGTAGTGTAGCGGTTATCACGTTCGCTTTACACGCGAAAGGTCCCCGGTTCGATCCCGGGCGGAACCACATTATTTTTTCCCCCCAATTTTTCCCTTTTATTTTTTTCCTTACTTTTATTATAAAATTCTCAAAGCAAAATTTCAATTATCAAAAAACTTTCATTGGTTAATTATTATCGAATTAATTTCTTTAGATTTATAAATTCGTGCTGCGTAATGTGGTGCCATCTATCTATGAATTTCGGTACTTCCACCTGTTTATAATTATCGGAAGATATTATTAGAAATTTTGTACAAATTAATTTTATGTTTTAAAGTTTATTGTTAACAATCAGATTTAAAACTTTATTATTATTTATTTTATTAATTCATCACTTGAATAAGATAAATTTTTAGAGTACTTTATGAACAACTTTCGTCATCGGTTCCGTAGTGTAGCGGTTATCACGTTCGCTTTACACGCGAAAGGTCCCCGGTTCGATCCCGGGCGGAACCACTAGTTTTTTTTTATTTATATTTTTAATTATTTAATTCTTTATAATGTTAGTTGCTTGTCTATAAGAATTATATTTTATTAAAATAATAATTGTTGCAGTAAACGGCAAGGAAAACGTTTTCGTTCGTATTCCTGACACCAGATGGCCGCCAACCAGCAGCTATCGAAAATAATGCTACGGATTTTTTTTTATACGAATTATCTGTTTTAATGTAAAACATGATGTTTAATAGAAAACCATCAACTATACAGAAATATCGATGGGTAGTAAAACTGGGCGCGATTTTGGAAGCATGCCACCCTCCCGGACATCGGCTTGACCCTTGTCAGTTGACCCTCGAACTCTAGACGAACACCTCATTAGATCGCACGCTTTAATTTCATCATCAGTCAGTCTCGGCTGGATTTATTGGTCGGAAAACTCACACTTTACCGCTAGAAGATCAAAAGAGTGCAATAAATCGTGGTTGGACCATTCGCCCTCTCAGTAGAGCCCGAAATGCTCGTAAATCAAGTCGACACAGGTGGCTCGCCAATCTCACCCTTCAATGGAACCTTTTGACGTCTTCGTCACCCTCCTCTACACAACTGACTTTTCGGTTTGGAAGTATTAATTGCGAATTATATATTAATTGCCAGGCCCGAAACGGGATACCCGCCCAGTGACGTCACAGATAGCCTCTCTTGCTCTCTCTCTCTCTCCTGGCCAGGTGGACTCAGTAATTATTTATTACCCTATAACCATTCATTTATTATTTTGGTCATAATTTAAGGAAATATTTACTTTAATTGCGCGCTTACTTTTTGAAAGAAAAATCTCATTCTCATTTATTGTCTTATTCATGAGTTAAAATTTTCCAGTTTTCTGAAGCGGATTTCGTTTTAAATTGCATTTTGCTAACATATAAAAATAATTTTAGTGCCAACAATCAATGTTGCCAACGATCCATTAAAAAATAAAAATAAATAAAAACAAATACAACGCACGTTTATAACTATCTCTATTTTCGTTTAATTTTTTTTTATTCACAGAATATTATTTGAAAATAATAATAATCGTCAAAATTATTAATTTAACAAAATTCAATTTTAATTAATATTTTTTTTTACTGAAAATAATTCAAATCTTAAAAGCAGATGGCAGCACATGTATCACGGGATATCTTTTTCATATTTCGAAATTACGTCAACCCAACTCGAGTTCGTCTGCTAAAATTTATAAAATAAGTATATATTTTTACTTTTTAAAAAAGTTTTTCAGAAATAATTCGTAATAATTTCGCGATATTTTTAAAACTCGAACGATTTTAATAATGAAATTTTCAGTTTACCTATTTCCCCTATTCAAATTTGAACCAATAGGAAAGTGTTTTCTCAATTCCGATTTAGTCGGAGATTTATTGCACATAAAGTGGAAATGACGTTATCAATATCGTTACTGCACGTGACACGTGACATTGGTTGCTATTAGCGACGTCATTTACATGATATTAAATCCATTTTCGTGTGGATAATAACACTGTTTACAATTGGTGTGTGTCTTTAGTTGAGAATATCAATTTTGTGTGACGTAACTGCAAATCAACCAATAACAGTGTAACGTATCGATATAAATTATCAATCCCTGGAATTTTCTCGAATTTAAATTCCGAAAACCGTTGATTTATCGACGAAACGGGGAAAATCGAGAAAATTCTTTTAAAATTTAATAAAAATGGTAAAATTTCGTTCACGATTTTCGTGAAAATATTTATCGATATTAATCCAGACATAATCCGAGGGAATAATCCGCGTATTAGATTAATTCGGAGTTAAGTACGTTTGGGTCATTATTCTTGAAGATGCGCAGCGATAGTTTCGTAATTTACGAGAAAACTTTCTACAAAAACTATTTTTCTCGCCGTTCGCGAGATATTTTCGAATGAAAATCATTAAGAAAGTTGCGATTTTTCTTTTTTTTTTGTTTTTAATTGGGCGAATTTGAATTTTTTGGAATATTCTGTGAGCATTTGCGAGATTGCGTGACTCGAAAAGAGTAAAAACGAATGGTTGAAGGAAGAAAATGCATACATGAATTCGTAATTTCTCACGGACATGTGCGAAAAATTATTTAACCAAAAACACACTTTTAGCTTATTCAGCATTCACGTGACTAATTCGGAATTCTTTCGCGAAATTGTTTCATTCGGCCTATAGGCCACCATTTTCCTTTCACCTACTTCATCCGTTCGTTTATCAGCAGCGTTAAAGAGCTTATCGAGCCGATTTCGAATTCTGTCGGTAAATGGCATGTTCGAATATTGGTTCCAGTCTTCGAGTTGCGTGACCAGAGTTACTTATCGAACCTCTACGAATGGAAAATTAGGCAAGGGCCAGGCGATCCCTATTGAAGTCCGTCGAGACCCGAACTTCGTGCCTACTTCTCTCCCTGATCGCATTTTTCACTTCTGATATATAACAGTAATGTTTAAAATTTCGCTTTAAACATATTCCGGGGTCCATCTTTAAAATTCGTGTTTTGTTTTCCTTTAACAGAAACGTTTTCTCTACAGCACCATCGCGCACTTTTCACCACGCTGATTAAAGCGAAAATAAAGTGATGACAATCTATGGCCTAAAAGGAATTTCCGGCATGAAAATTTGGCATTTGGATTCCGGAGGCGATATAACAATTTTTGAAGGCCCGCCGAGCCCTTTAAACAAAAGTGGCTTCTCCCGTTCCGGTCTAACTAATCAAAGTCGGATTCTTAAAAGTAGTTGGCCTGTATATATATAAAAGGAGGGGTGGAAAGAAGTTTGGAAATTTTAATATCGAAGATCAATTCTTTAGGTGTTAAAAGTATACGCGGAATCGATGGAAAGAACAAAAATGGCAAGAGTTTCTTGATTAGGTATCAGTTACCAATCCGGGTTTCGGGCCGGAAATAAGACGGATCTGACACTAACTTTAAATAACTCTTATAATTTAGAGCAAATTAAGGCAAGAAATAAAAGTTTTGCTGGCTGAAATGAGTTTGCTGAAACCGTTGAACAAAGTTCACCCCCCATTCAAATGATGCATTACAATCATGCGTGGGCGTGCACGAACCCACATTTCAACTACTAATCAATGCAGCAAAACATCATCAACTAAGCGAGAAAATGAAGCCCACTATATTATAAATGACCCACAATCGTCGTCTTTCTCTACCGTCAAAGGGCGCATCATATCGAAGCCGGGCCCATCTATCATCGGAGGACGACGTCAAGATTAATGACGTCAGCGATCCGAGTGACTCCCCGCGGCGCATACGAGCATCTCACTTTTACTCGAATCTGTTAATTACAAGTTAGCAATATCCCGCTTCAATTAAAAGCAGTCGTCTCCGTAAAAGCGAGTCAGATTAAGACGCCGACTAGAAAGGAAAAAAAAAAAAAGTAAAACAACAAAATACTTAAGACGGCGATGATTAGTACAGCTCTCCATATTTTTAAAGGTGGTCCCGCTGTTGGCGAGAGTCCCGCGAGAGCCGAACGGCATTGATAAATGGTAGCAGTCCCGGATCGCGAGTCTTTGGCAATTAGTTTAACAAAAGTCTTTTGTCAACGAGAATTCTCCGCAATTAATGAATTACGTAGGAGACCCCGTCCGCGTAACCCGTAGGAGAATATAATTTGGGGGATCATCCCGGCATGCGCCAAATAATAATCACTAATTTAAACTCGTCTTACTTTGGCTTCTAAATTTTTCACGTTGCCACCTCTCTTTCTATCGCCAAATAAAAATAAAAAAAAAAATAATAATAAAAAATGACCGATTTTTCAATTTTTTTTTTTGTTTTTACTGGCGACTGATATTTTATTTACTTTTGAGAAAATTGAAAAATGTGTTGATATCTTTATAACCATAAAATGTAAAAAGTCTTAATAATGACCATTCTTAACGGAATTTGTGTATAATTAAGATAAATAATGTGAGAGTAATATAGAAATTTCATAAGATGAGTTGGCAGTTCGTTGTTTTTACTGGCGACTGATATTTTATTTACTTTTGAGAAAATTGAAAAATGTGTTGATATCTTTATAACCATAAAATGTAAAAAGTCTTAATAATGACCATTCTTAACGGAATTTGTAATTAAGATAAATAATGTGAGAGTAATATAGAAATTTCATAAGATGAGTTGGCAGTTCGTCATCATTCGGTCAAATTCCGAAATTATTTTATAGACAAGACGGTTTTCGGGCATGTTTTCGGCAGACTCGAATGCCGCGGTTAATATTTATTGATTAGTTCTAAAACCGGCCACCAGATAACGCCACAGAGGCAGATCGGACATTTATCTCCTCGGCATTAATATTAAGCGACTTTCTTTTCCTTTTAGCATCGGAGACGAGACAGTTGGTCATCTAATCGGCCGTTAAGGAGAAACACGCCTTTTCACTCAAATCGAAAACAATCCAAGCGAAAGTACGTTCAAATATCAAGAAAGTTAAACGGTTGGCGTCACAATTCCTTGATTAATGACATACTCGGGGACGACCATCCTCTTTGACAGATGTAAATATGAACGAGTCACAAGAAAAAAAAGAAAAAAAAAAGGCGCGCTACCACCCGTCTTACTTTTCGGCCGCCCGGAGGCGCTGCCGCCTGTTTTTTTTTTTTAATATATATATATAATTCGAATCACTTGGGGGAGCCACCACTCTAACGTTGCGACGCCTGGTGTCGCTTTACCTTTGCAACCACGCCCAGTCGCGTGCCTTACTCCTATTGGTTTATCCCACGCGTGTATTCAGCCATTTTGGAACAAAGATTGTTATTTACCAAATCATTTGCATGCAAATTTGATTCTTGTTGATTAAAATGTTTGGTTTGTCGGAATTGAAAAGAATTGTGCTTTTTATAAATGCCTATACATATAATTTTTTTTAAACCGAAAAAGGAACTTTTTACTTTACTAAAAATATATAAAAAAAAATTTAATATGTATTTTGTTGAAAAATGCACGTTGAAAGCAATTTTTCTTTTTCTTTTTTTTTTTTTTTATTTAGAATATCCAATTTTGAGATTAAATTTAAACGTTTTTTTTTTTTTTTTTTAATATATTTTATTTGATTAAAACTTTTTTTTTGCTTTAATTTTATTGATACTTTCAACTGCAAAACTATTTTTGTTTAATATCTGGAACAATGATATTCCTTTGTTTAATGGCGGCTTAACTTATTAATTAAAATGCATCATCTTTTTTTTTAATTTGGAATTTCCCCCCTCCTCTCTCTCTCTCTTTCATTCATTCATAAAAAAAAAGAAAAAAAAATCTTAACTGATCTTTCAGGTTGAAAGAAATAAATGCCGAAAGTATTTTATAATGGCGCGTAAACGTTTTAAATCAAGTATCCAATTTTCCGTGCGGAATATTAATTACGAAAATATCCCGTATATAATATTTAAATTATTAAAATCAAGATATAAGCCAAGGTTAATTATAATTTAAACTACGTCACGCGATCATCGAAAGAAAATTTTTATTGCCGCGACAATCTCTTACCGGATATCGTCGCCATATTGATCGCTCACGTAACTCGATTATGGATAATTTTTTTTTTTTATTTAATTAATCGATTCCGAGACAGATTGTGTACGGGAGTTTATAGATGCATCGATATTTCTTCATTAGAGACTTCTTCGTGTTGTGGTCGAAGATCGAAGGCCATCCGATATGAAAGAATTGTCGAAAGAGTTGAGGCTGCAGTCGAATTTAATTTCTTTAGATTTCTTTAAAGAGAAGGAAGAAGTTGCAGAATAAGTTTTAAGTTTTGTGGAATTGCTAAAATTTTTATTGAAACGATTAAAAAATTCCGGAATAATTACGAGAGAATTAAAAAGAAAGTTACGCCGGCCAACCTCCAAAAAAGCGATAAATTTAACTTTTGTTTTCATAATTACGACATTTTACGTATTTTGTATCTTTAAGCGCGCGTTCCTTTTGTTTTGACAAAAGTAATCTAGAGCAGAAAGACATAAAATGAAAACTTTTATGACTTGGAGTTGAACGACGAAGACAATCCGAAGAGCGAAGATGTGTCCAGCTGTTAATCTGTCTATCCCCTTTCTATTCCACCTTGTCCGTTGATAGTGCTCATACATTACTCTTAATTAGCTCATTAGCTCGTGTGTTTCACAAACGGTGAACAGCAATTTCGCCAGAAAACATCCCTTCACAATTTACCCTCTCTGCGCTTCACAAAATTGAGAAGTCAATTTTGCTGCAGACAGCTCGTCCTTTAGCGCCGGACCCCGCGTAAATTCTGCATTTCGCGAATATTTTTCTGCCTTTGCTAATTAAATTCTTAATCGCTAATTAAGAGAAGAGCGCCTTTTTCTTAACCGGTTGAAGTGTCCGAACGTGTCTTTCTTCGGACAATTTATGCACACACACACAGAGAGAGATAGAAACCAAAAAAAGAACCACACTCTTCACACTCGTTCGAGAGAATTCCAACTTTATTATTGTTATTAATATTATTTGAGAACGATGGAGTAAAAATAGTGATTATTAATAATCCGAATATATCAAACATTACTGCACAAGTCGTGTTTCCTATCTTCGAAAACACAAAAGAGAGAATGACAATGAGGTGGAAGCCGTTTGGACACAGGGATACAGAAATGGAACGAATATGGATAAGATTGATTGCACGTGAAGCTGGGTACGTAAAAGGGAACCCCTGAATACCATACGGATCTTCCTGGTACCGTTGAGGGTAGAGATTCGCCTCGCTAATGCCCACATTTGCATCCTCTTATCACAGATTACATTATAGCGGTTGCCGATTTTGCTCCTCTTCCTTTTTTTTTTAGTCCCGGACTTTCGTTGGCGTCCGGGGCCAACCAATGTTTTGAAGACTTTACAAGTCTCTCTTCTCTTTTATTTTTTTTCCCTCCGTCACAAATCGTGAGTAAAATTTTTTTTTGAGCGTGTTTCGTCCCACATCCAATTTGCACCTTCGTGTTGCTTCTTCAGGTACTTTCAACGATTATTTGTTACTTTAAAGCTAAATGCGGATTCGGGCCTGTGTCGGATTTCGTTGGGGGATAAGTTGCGGGCCAGTTTAATAAGATCAAAGTTGGAAGGACGAGATGAAGACTGAAGATGTTGGAGGACTTCTTCGTTAGGCATTATCACCACTCCATCAAAACTCGGCCACTTTGTGGCTCGTTCAGCCAATTAAACGCTTATTGCTAAGCCGTCAGCAGTTATTTTTTTTTATTGGAATGAGTTCACACATGTATAAATACTTTAAATAAAACACTAAATGTAAAGTTCGATGGTTCTTTTCTTCCGGAACTTGGTTCATCCCAAGTTTTGAATGTCTTCTCCATGCTCGTGTTTGGCAATTTAACGTGGCTAGTTTATTTATAAACGAAAGTTTCAATTGTCTCTGGTTCGATAACAAACCTAACGAAGATATGATTGAGTGGGAATGGGTGCACAAACATGTTCAAAGACGGTGAGTCACGTGTTTCGCAACTGGACGTAAATGGGGTGGGTACAAGATGCCTAAAGGCTCTTATCGCCATTAACCACAGACAAACATGAGGCGTCGAAGTAATAACTACGCGGATAAATAGTTTAGGCTCAGGCGACTCCAGTTCTTCTCCTGTAGACGCTCCGATTAAAGGAGAATGAGGTGACTTCGGGCCTTCTTATTTGCCCAAATTTTTTCTTGAAAGTTTCGCTTTGATCGCAACTTGGTATTTACAATATTGTTCGAATTAGCCACCATTATCGTCTTGGATCCGATTGCTCAAGCCTAACTCAGATAGGCACAGGTCGCAAGACGGATTTTCGCCAGGACACAAAGACTCTCCAACTTCATGTTTCAGGTTCAGAGACGGTGGAGCTTCAAAACTCCCAATCGACTCCTTCCTCGTGTTTCTCGAGTTTCTGTTGCAGTTTCTCGATATTGTTTTGCCTCTCTTCGTCGTTCCATTCCTCCGTCCTGGAACGACCGTCCTCTTCCTCTTCGGCTGTCCTGGCTTCGTTTTCGTCCGGAGATTCTACTACTTCAGTGTCAGTACTGTCCCCAGATTGTCTATAATCGCAAGCTGGAGGCGGTGCTGGCTCCACTCGCACCGTGTGATCCTGTTCCATGTGCATACCGAAGTCATCCGTCTGACGGACACACACCCCATTTATTATTTTATCTTCCTCCTCTTCGTCCTCTTCGTCACCACACACGTCGCTGTCTCCCGACATCTCCAAACCAGGATCTACCCATTGAGGAGCTGCCGGCTTTCGTCTTTTGCTACTACTTGAACTGCTAGAGAGAGATGCTTGAACCACTTGGGGTACTTCGTGGTCACTGTTCTCTCCCCCTTGATCCTGAGCGGAGAAGTTAGAGTCATCACTGGACGTTGAACTGAGACCTTCTTTCGACATACCCCATTCGACATCCGAATGTCCCGCATGGTGAGCAGACATACTTAAATCTAAAGTAGCGGGTTCGTCTCCGTGCGAAGATACGGGTGAACAATTTCGGAAAGGTGAGTAAACGTAGGGCAAACCGTTGCCGTATCCAGTCACTTGATCTCGACACATCTCCGCCAGCCGCTGGTTTAACAAGATGCGAAACTGGACGGGATCAAAGTTCACGCTTTCTCTAACAGATAGAGATCCATCCGACTGTTTAGAATCTTCGCTGTTAGACGAGTATTGCTTCATCCTCATTCTGTGATTGTGGAACCAGTTGGTTATGGTCCTCACCGACAAATTCAATTCGTTGGCCAGGAATTCGATTGTTGATGTGCTTGGATAAGGATCCAGAGAGAAAGCTAGTCGGAGAGCTTCTTTCTGTTCATCCGAAAACAGGACCCTAGGTTTCTTTACAGGTGGATATGGCGATGGAGGCGCAGCGAAGTTGAATACGTGATTGTCTATGGGCAACCTCTGAACTTCGGGTTCACTGTTATTGCGTCGACGCTTGTTGGCTGTAAATAGATAAAAATAAATGAATAAATGTCAAGTTTTTATTACCCATTCTTGCACTTTACATCGCATGACTCATCCGCCGATGTCGCTTCTATTTGAAACACAATCCTATAATTAATTAACCTTACGACATCGGCAGTTTAAAACTCAACGCGAATAATTTGATTTTTCCATCCTAAAAATCCGTAATTTTAATAAGGATATTTATATTCGAGAGCTAAGATATCGGCAGTAATAAAATACGCGGATTGGCAAAGGATCTCTCGTACGTCATCGATACTCACCTTCTCTCCTTTCGTTCTTTAAAAGTTGGAGTTTTTCGACATTATGAGGATCGTTAAGCCAAAGTTGCATCCGAATAAAAGGCTCTCTGCCCTTAATACTGAGCATATGCCAGGGTTTTGGCTTGGATAACAATTCGCTCACTGATCCCTGTGACAAACCCAGAACCGCTTCGCCAAAAATCTAAAAAAAAAAAAAACATAAAAAGGAAAGGTAAGCGTGGCCATTGGAGAGTTTTTACGAGTTTAAGCACCATTAACTCACCTTTTGACCAATGTTGTGTGCCATGAGAGCCTCTTTGATGCGTGACGTCACCGTCTGCGTATCCAAATCGGTGGTTAATGCGGCCATCTCGTAGACCGAAGGCTGCATGTAGTTTAAAGTTCGTGGACTGAGAGCCGATCTTCTGGCAGCCCCGTTTGACGTTGGACTAGTTGACATAACTGGAAGAGTTGGACCATCTGGTGTGGAGGATGTGGAGCGAGGTGCATCCTGGAGAGAAGGATAGGTTGATACGCCACTCTGGCGACAATCCGGAGTACGGGGATAGCTGTTCTCCGGAGCTCTCTGGGGTGTTAATTTCGTAACGCCTATAAGAAATATTTTAAGAATTAATTTCGTTAACTTATGCAAAACGTATTAACCCAGTTACGAAAGTAATTAAAGTTCAAATATTATGGATTTCGATTTAGATATTCTCATTAATTTTGTTCCATCCTCATTGGTCTAAATTTGTCACAAATTTAAAGAGTAGAATTACAAAAAAAAAGATTTCACTGCGAGAAAACTAAAAAGAATTTTTTTCTCTGCCAGAAATAGAAATTTTAAAAAATGGCCACATTAAAGTACTCGTAGAAATGACAGAGTTCAGGGAGAAAGTAATAGCCCGGTGACTTTATGAATAGTTAAAGATTACGAGCGTCGAGAAAGTTTCAAAGTCTAGAGAGGAAGCAAAGTAAATTGTTTTTTTAATTTGCGGAACACGAAATATTAAGGTGGTCTCACCTGTCGAAACATTTGAACAAGCGTAGTTTCCAGTCCTCATCAGTTTCTCAGGGGCGATTTTATACTGGGATGCCACAAGTCGATGAACTGCATTATCGTCCTCCAGGAAGATCTTCATTCGGATGAAGGGCTCCCTCCCCTTTTGAGTCAGCATGTGCCAAGGTTTGGGTCGTGCCAACAAATCCGAAACCGAACCCTGACTCAGTCCAAGTACGCTCTCTCCGAACAGTCTCTGGCTGATTGAATACTGGCTCAACTGCTCTTTCACCTGGAAGTATCACACAGAATTATGATTTACCACATGTTGTGGTGTAAAGTCCCGATCGTGAGGAAGATTGTGCCGCTTTGTTGCTCCGAGTTTGTGAAGAGTGAGCCGTGAAATATGTAGAGATTTTAATTAAACAGAAATTTATGCACTAATTAAAATAGGATAGGAAAAACACTGAGTTATTTTTCCAACTCGCTTGATGTCACGTAGAACGTAAGAAAGAACGGGACGATGTAATTTTAACTCAACAACTGAACTGGAATAGTGCGTAGGAGCAAATGATTCATGTTTACTCTCAACTGATGGGGTCGCGAGTTCGTCGCTTCACTTGTACTTTCGCTGATAGGGCACCACGTGTCTGAGCTAACTCCCCTTTCGCGGGAAAAAAAAATAACTAGTTTAAATATCGCTCCTTTCAATTAATGCAAGTTTGCTTGGATGCAACACCTTAAATTGGATGATTAGCTATAGGTGAGGTCTCAATTCTCTTCTATCTTCTTGCCAGACGGGCAGACTTTTTCCAAATTTATTAATCTAATCAAAGGCGCATAAAGTATCGTTCCTTTCAATTAATGCAAGTTTGTTTGGATGCAACACCTTAAATTGGATGATTAGCTATAGGTGAGGTCTCAATTCTCTTCTAATAATGTAGAGTAAAGGCCCTCCAAAATTTTTGATTAAAAAATCCTCTTTTATTTTCTTTTTTTTTCGTATTAATCGAGAACTAATAGATGGTATCGTTTTTCAAGGAAATTTTGTTCGGGACCTCACTATGACGTTTGTAGTGTTTGAAAATATTTAGACAATAAAAAAAACTACAAGAGGAAGGGCAACTAATAACAGACTTCGAGTAAGTAAGACTTATTATTGCTGACGATTAGCAGAGGCGATGTTATACTTCCTGCATTCCTTCCAAGCTATCATATTCTGAAGAAAATAAACCGCACGAAGACACCCAAGCAAGAAATTGCCAGATGCTGACCTTCAGCTTGAAGCAGCAAAAAAAAAAAAAAAAAAGGTGACACCTGCCTAAATCGGTAAAAAATCGATTATTTGAGGGGACCCACTTCACACCTCGATCTAAGTTATGCCTCGAGCAAATAAAGTCTTACCTAAAGTGATTCGATGCATTGTGACATATAAAAAAAAAAACGAATTAATGAATAACTTAAACCAGAATTTGATTCTTCTGCAACGAGCGCTGCAAGTTTACGATTTTTTTTTCTTTCATTCACGTTATTTAGGTATTAAAAAGGTGTATATCGTTTTACAACATTAATAATATCCCGTGACGTAATCGGGTCTAAATTGGGTTGCTCTACAACACGGTTTTTATAACTAAGAAACTGGCGCCACGCGACCACACGCGCAGTTTCGCATCTGTTTTATTTTATGCATAATTTGCATAAAATAAATAATTTAATTAATTAATTAAAGATAGTATATATATATATATTATTTTTTTACTAATTTTAATTGCATTAATATTTATTATATTGTAATTCGATAGCGATTTGCATCCTAATTATACTCAAACCTATCATTAGACGTTCTAAAAGGAGAAGCGGCATCATCTGCCAAATTCTTAAAGCTTACCTTCTTTACTATTTCCTCTGTGTTGAGGTTGTTATACTGGTCAAACTGCTGCTGAGTGATGGGTGGGAGCACAGCCTTCGACGGACGCTGAGGAGGAGTGGGAAGATTTGGCAATGAAGATTGAGAGAGCAAAGAGTTTGTTATGGATTGCATCCTCTGCAGTGGCGATGCCGAATTGGATAGATCGTCCGCCACGGGAGGAACATCCGCTAGTGGTAGAAGGGGTGGACCTCCGCCCGTGGGATTTGGATTTGGGTTGTGAAGACACGCCACTCCGGGCTGTTTGGTGGTTCCCGGTTCGGTTTTAGGCCTGACGAGGGAAAAGGCACTACCGTGATGTCTGACTCCGTCCGGATCCTGTTCCGATTTTTCCTGTTTGTTTCTAGATTGAACGGTAGCGTCTATAGGTCCATCCTCGCCCGCCCCATGTGATAGGGAACCGTAACCTCCGCAGGGTCCAGTTCCGTTGACCATTGCACCGTGCATTAGAGAACTTGTTAGGCGATGAAATGCGTTGGGTCCCCCAGGAGATGATGATGGCGTCATCTGAGACAACCGCGATAATTCCTGATGATAGATACTTAAGGCCTGACGAATTTCTTCTTGCGTCCTCTCGTACTGGTCTCTAGTCGGAGGACGATAACCTTCCTCCAACATTCGGTGTCCTCTCAGTTTGGCCAATTCCTCCTGATATAACTTAGCCACCATCTCCTGGGGAATGTCGTCCGCTTCGTACTTCCTCATCTTCCTCTTAATTTTTAATTATATTATTTTAAAATTTAAAATATTTTATGTTATATATTTATATTTATTATTAATATTCTTATGTGTTTGTGAAATAATTTCATAATGTAGTTCAATATGATTTTTCAAAAATGTTCTCTATTTTGCAATGTACTGAAGATGAAAACATTACACAAGTTAAATAAATTGTGAAATAGTTTTATCTGCTAATTAGTGCTAGTGTTAATCTATTTCTAATTAATTAGAAAAAGTAAGTAGTAATCATTAGATCTAATGAATATAGATTAATCAATCACTTTTGATATTTATTTTTCACCAGATATGAAGAATGAAGATAATATATAAGATAATTGAATTACACATTTCATTTGACATCATGAATCTGGATGATTTTAATTTTAATAATATTTCTTGGGAAAAAAAAAGCAATTTCTTTTGATTATATAACTCTAATTTAAGTCTCTTTATTATCAAAGATGATTTAATTCAGTTAGTGGATTTCCCTTGACTCTAACTCTGCTTTCAAGCAGAGTTAAAGTCAAGGAACCATTAGAAACATATTAGAAACATTAAACTCAAGCACTATAAGAAGTAACTAGATTTATTTTAAGAAAAGTTATAAGCAGTAACTAGATCTATTTTAAGAAAAGCTTTTCTTAAAATAAATATAGTTACTGCTTATAGTGCTTGAGTTTAATGTTTCTAGTGGATTTCCCCATTCATAAACAAAATTTCTTGGAGCTTTTTGTAATAGATATAATTGTACAGCATATTTTATAGAAGGAATTAATTTTTTAATCTGACCATGTTTCTTTAATGACAGAAATCCCTTTGATTTCAGGAAATAAAAATAAAATACAAAATTATTTTTATCAATAAAAATAATTTTGTATATTATTGTGAGATCCTGGAGACCCCCAAACGGCACTCCCTTGTCTTATAGAAATAATATGAAATTATGTTAAAATTTAAATTAAAAATTTGTTTAAAAATAATAATTAATTAATAAAGACCGATCAAGATAACATTAACAGGGAACTTCGAATAAGTTCACTAGTTCCTTGTCCATTCGTGGGAAAGTTCCTTCTCCAGATGGATGGAAAGAATAAATAAATACGAGTTCCATGTAAAAGAAGAGGGGTAGTTTTGGAGAGTCAAAGAGATTAGAAGTCAATAATTTTGTTACTAGAAAACAACAACGATGTAAGTTTTGAGCGACGAGAAAGCAACTCGTCCCGTCGCGTCGGGGCAGCCGACGGACGCGAGGATCGATGGGCGACGACGACAATGGTGACGACGAAGTGCGGAACTATATTGAGTGTTTTAAAACAACTGGAACTGGACACTTGTAACGGACACTTTGAATATTTGAACTTTTTGTGTTAGCATTCGGATAACTTTCAAAGTTGGATTATTGACATGTCGTAGCATCGATAAAATCTCTCTCAGGTATGTGGAGGTCGTGGAACTCACTCTCTCTCAACATTGTATTACCACACAAACGAAAATTGTAACGTAGGCTAAATTAGATTTAAGTTAGAAATTAAGTAAAATTCATTGGTAATTGCTATAATCACTGTTAATTGCTATATATATTCTTGTAAATAAATATCTTATTTTGTTTATAATATAGTTATTTGAGTCAATTTCCAATCCCGGACCTCGGCGTCACGGATCCGCACGCCAAACGCAACGGTCAAATTCGAAATTTGGCCAATTTTGGCATCCCAACATCTTTTAACAGCACCTACTCTCCGCGATCCTCACAATCTTTCCTTCCCTTTGTCAACGAGGGAAGAGGTGGCCTCTATAACTCAAATCATCAAATAAAGACGATAGCCAATAACGTTACGCCTTGTGCGCTCCAATTATTTTTCATTTATTTATTGCACCTCTCATGTTCCTCTTATTAGTGAGTCGGAAGAGGTTACAGGTGTGTGCTTCACCTAGCGAATTCGATAGCGATTTGCATCCTAATTATACTCAAACCTATCATTAGACGTTCTAAAAGGAGAAGCGGCATCATCTGCCAAATTCTTAAAGCTTACCTTCTTTACTATTTCCTCTGTGTTGAGGTTGTTATACTGGTCAAACTGCTGCTGAGTGATGGGTGGGAGCACAGCCTTCGACGGACGCTGAGGAGGAGTGGGAAGATTTGGCAATGAAGATTGAGAGAGCAAAGAGTTTGTTATGGATTGCATCCTCTGCAGTGGCGATGCCGAATTGGATAGATCGTCCGCCACGGGAGGAACATCCGCTAGTGGTAGAAGGGGTGGACCTCCGCCCGTGGGATTTGGATTTGGGTTGTGAAGACACGCCACTCCGGGCTGTTTGGTGGTTCCCGGTTCGGTTTTAGGCCTGACGAGGGAAAAGGCACTACCGTGATGTCTGACTCCGTCCGGATCCTGTTCCGATTTTTCCTGTTTGTTTCTAGATTGAACGGTAGCGTCTATAGGTCCATCCTCGCCCGCCCCATGTGATAGGGAACCGTAACCTCCGCAGGGTCCAGTTCCGTTGACCATTGCACCGTGCATTAGAGAACTTGTTAAGCGATGAAATGCGTTGGGTCCCCCAGGAGATGATGATGGCGTCATCTGAGACAACCGCGATAATTCCTGATGATAGATACTTAAGGCCTGACGAATTTCTTCTTGCGTCCTCTCGTACTGGTCTCTAGTCGGAGGACGATAACCTTCCTCCAACATTCGGTGTCCTCTCAGTTTGGCCAATTCCTCCTGATATAACTTAGCCACCATCTCCTGGGGAATGTCGTCCGCTTCGTACTTCCTCATCTTCCTCAAAAAGTCGCCAGTCGACGAATCTCCGTCTTGCTCCTGACCTTCGTCGGACATTTTTTCGGAAACGTTTCCATTCTGTAACGGTGGGCTCTTATTGTCCTTATTGCAAACACCCATAGCCATGTGAGCTTCGGTCAGAATTTGAGCAATTCTCTCGTCAGCCCCGTTATCTTCCTGTTTATACAAAGATATCCCGGAATCTTTTCCTGCAAAGCAAAAGATTTTGATTAATGTCAATTTTATTAAGTAGGATTTAAATTTATCACTTATACGCCCGCCTTATCCTTCCAAATCCTTCTGGTGATGTAGAGGACTAAATATACTTCTTATTTTATTATTTAAATTGCAACAACCGACGCTTTTATTCGTCTAATTAAGAGTTTTCACTTAATTTCGAAAATTTTCATGATAATTGTCGTGAAATGTAGTCACTAACTCTCATATTTATCCCGTAGGCCTTTAAATTAAAGCAATAATTAATACGATAACCTACAAGTTTATGATTAAAACTTTAATAGCGGGCTATTTTAACCGAAATTATTCAAGAATTTCGATAAAATTTACTATCAGAAATGTAAAATTTATAATTAAATTAATAATTTTTGCCTTTAATCATACAATATTTGTAATTAAGAGACATAAGAAGATAATAAAATTTAATTATAAATTTTACATTTCTGATAGTAAATTAATAATTTTTGCCTTTAATCATACAATATTTGTAATTAAGAGACATAAGAAGAGTGAGAACTACAGCATCCTTTCGCATCGGAGTGATGACAAAAGTACAAAATTTGAAGAATATTTTGATTCATTTTTAATATAAATAAACCGAAAGTGAATATAAATATTCAATTTTATCTGTTGTACATTAATTATTCGGATTTCTCGTTTAAAAAATGACGGAATTAAACATTTTTCACGAATTTCCGAGATAATTCTGGAGATTCAATCGCTCTCTCTCTCTCTCTCTCTCTTCGTTTAACAGTAAAACGAGTTTATAAATTTGAATTTTATTTATAAATTTTTAAATAAAACTTTTCTTTAATTGACCTATTTCAGATATTGATCGAAATTAAAATTTTTTAATCAGGAGAAATCTCGTGAAAACGACTTGAAAATGTTTTCAGTATCCAAGATGCAAGAGCTTCGAGACTTTCGGAAAAACTAAATTTTTATAAATTCGAAAATTAGAGGGGGAAAAAAAGTAAAGAGCAACGACTCGAATTTTTCTAAAAACCCTTTTTAGTTTTCATTAAGCAGTGACGTAATTAAAAAATAAAATCTTACCCTTTTTTGGCACCAACTCCTTCAACATATAGATACAATTTTCATCCATGGCCCAAGCGTGCATTTTCCTATACGAGTCTCTTCCTTTTTCAGTCAGTTTGTCCCAGGGCTTGGGTTTAGAAAGAAGTTCACTGACTGTGCCCTGGGATAGACCTAGAATGTATTTGGCAAAGAGGCGCTGTCCGATATTGTGGACACTCAACAATTCGCGAACACAGCGCGATATATTCAGGGTGTTCAACGTTTCGTTGGCATATTTGTCAATGTTGTGCCTCAGACAGATCTGTAGTCTCTCTAATGTCGGGCACCTATCGAGCAATGATTTCTTCGGGTCGAAAGTCTTAGGTTCATCGTTCGTTTCTGGTGAAGTTGGGCAAGGTGCGCACTCTTTTTTCGGTGTCTTGTTATAAGTCGATGCTATCTCTTCTCCCAGAAATGAACTGAATGTATCCAAACTTTGAAAGGGAGCATAACCGGGACTCTCGGCTTGATTTGGAGAACCTGCAAGATCAAAAAGCACTTTTTTTAATAAAAATTCCCCTAATGGATCCATCTCAGCAGTTTAAAAAGTTCTGTTAGATCTGTATACCATATATCTCAAAGATTCAAATATTTTTCATACTCTTAGAGCCGATTTGGAGACATAAAACTTACAAACAACGTAAAAAAGTCGTAAAAATTATGACGAGGATTCTTACCTGAAATATCCACCTTTGAAAGCTTAGCATCCGAGTTGAGCCCTTTGGATTTGGCCATGAGCAACATCTCTAAAGACTTGATAGAAAGTTTCGAATCTCGTGGGCTGTCCCTCCCTCCATAAGAGGGAGGCCAAGGCGGATGGTTGCCCAACTCCATAGATTTTATTAATCCTAACTCTCTTTTGATATCCTCATAATCGTGCTGCCTCATTAACTTGCTTCCCAGTTCGTCGATCACTTTGTCTTTCTGCCCCATGAGTTCTTCGAGTTGAGCAATCTGTAATAAAAATCCTTTTATTATTTAACATAAAAAAAAGCAAAAAAGCAAAATCCTATCAAAAAATGGATACCATTATTCCAAACTGTTCTTTTGGTCACAATTTATGTTTTGAGTGTCAGTTTTAACTACGAAAACGGCGCTGATAATCTGCCGTTTGGTCACAATTTATGTTTTGAGTGTCAGTTTTAACTACGAAAACGGCGCTGATAATCTGATATATAGAAAATTAGGCTGTTAATCGTCGGGTCTAAGTCGTACGGATGAACTAATCAGTAATTTTTTTTTGGCTGACGATGTTGTTGTTGACTGTTTCCTCGTTACCAGCCGACATCCTCACCAAGTTGGACACACCGGAAAAAATTAAGTCGGTCAGTGAACGAAAATAGAGGATGTTCGAAATAAACATCAGGATAATGGGAGGAACCGCTGAAAATTTGTCGTTAGATAGAGATACCAGTTTATATTGGTTGGAGGAAAAAGTACTATTCATCGTTTTGACCTTTCCTGTATTAAGGATTTCAATGGGTCCCGAAGGTTGTCGTTATCTGAAACCTGTAAAAACCGTTTGAAATTTTGGAACCTAAGTTTGGTGTAAAAATCGGGATGCATTTTAAAATCTGGAGTATCAGTTTTGAACCCGGTAAAGCCAGGAAATTCGGTACGGATCTTTTTTTTTTTTTTTTTTTATACATGGACAAACTAAATTTTTTTTTTTTTTTTTTTTTTTTTTTTTTTTTCTTATACATGGACAAACTAAATAATTAAATTGGTTGAAAAAACACTGCGTGAAGTTTTTGAGACAGATCCATAAAAGCGAATTTATTTTTAAAGTAGCAAGTAGCTGTGTTGCGCCGTCTGAAAAATAGAGTGGTGTCGACACTTACTTTGGAGGCACTTGTCTCCTTGAGAGTGTTGAGAGATGATTGAAGCTGCTGAATGTCTTCCATCAGCTGGGATATCTACCCAAAAGAAAAAAAAAGGTATTAAGTGGCACGAAAAAATAATTTCTTTTTCTTTTTAGAAATGCTTTCTTGGGCTGGTTTGGCCCACGGATTAGTTTTATTTGTTATTCTTGAGGGGTCTTCCATTATGTGCGCGACCAGTTGGGAGGAAAAAACTGGCGGACAGCTTCAATTACACCGAGCAGGCGGCGCTGGCGTCGTTGGAGCACTTTTCCCCCGGCCCTCCCGACTGCGGCGCCCAGGGAGACCCACCCCAGTTGCGAAACCCGCCACCAGATGTCGCCACTGACTCACCTCGTTCTCCTTGGCAGACAACTCCACCTGGAGCGATGAGCGTGTGACGATGTCGACGGCCCGTTCCATATCCGGTGCTTTCTGGATCTGATCTGCTAGCTGAAGGGAGTGCTTGGCGGCCGCCAGCTGTTCTCTCAGCTGCGCTACTTCCTTCTCGGCCTGTGTCGCCCTCTGTCGGGGAGAAAAGGCATCATGACGTCATTGCGGTGTAGCTCGGTCAATCGGCAGGTTAATTAACCTTACTAATCAGCCTTTTTAGCACGGGTGGAGCGATCAGTGGACTCGCCCGACCGATGCTAATTTGCTAAGCGTTCCTACCTTCCCTCCCTCGGCGGAAGAAGCGGAAAGTCAGCCGACCGAGAAAGGTGTCTTACCGCTCCGGTTAAGATCTGTTAGAACGTTATATAATCGTCCCCCAACGTTCGAAAGTCCACAGTCTAAAAGATCCTAACCCATATTCCGACAGACGGCGGACGTGACATCCACCTGACGTCATCGAGTCTCGTCAGTGATCCATCACGTGATGTCATATCCATTGATCACGATAAGCCTTTTGTTCCCATCCAGCAGAAGCGTCGGTAGTTGACTTCCGGTCCCCTGGAGTGGCGCCCGACAGACGCCAACTTTCCGAACTCTTCGGGTCCGATGCTAGGGGTCGTGACCCCATCTGGGACGATGCCAAGTTATGTTTGACTCAATTATAACTACCCTTAATAAAGAGGCAGCAAATTTGGAACTAGCAAACTCTTTTGTTGCCTCCTTCCAAAGCATTTCAATCAATCATGTAAGAAGCGCCGTCTTGGATGCTTACCTGAGAAAAGTCGGCTTTCCCTCTTTTTTTTCCTAGCCCTTCCCCCACTTAAAACAACCAGAGTTTAGCCTATAGGCCGCCTAGAGACGGAATGCCGTATATTGTTTGCATCTATAATTAATTATTTGTGCTTTCGTGTTTAAATATTTACCGTTATTTCTCGTAATAAATACATTAGGGACCCGATATTGATCCCCGAGGAATTGAAGCGGAAAAACTCATCACGGAAACACTTTTCTTTTATTCATACAAAAACAGCCAAAATTATTTTGATTGGGTTAGCTCATTTGGGTTTCTGCGCTGTCTGAATCCTTTTTTATACTGACTTCCTCCAGAATTGTTGAACCCCATAATCCTACCGAAAATTTTTTCGATTTCTGGGAATTTTTGGGGGTCTAACGGTTGCCATTCATAAAAATACTTTCACTTTTATGAATTTGCAAAACGTTAAAATTGAAAACCATCGTGTGGTTTTTCTTATTGAAGTTTACTCCCGAATATATTCCTAACTTTAAGATTTTAACCATGAAAAAAATTATGATAAAATTTTTTGATGTTTCAGAAAAAAAAATTCGGCAATTTTTGGGCGATTTCCTGCCAAAAGTCACCTGGCAAATGATTGAAATCTTTAAACACTTTGCTTAAACTGTAGAGTTGCACGGTTTTGAATGGGCGATATCGGCTCGGAGTTAAGTAGGCACCTCTTAAGTCGGCACATGTCGAGACAAATCTCCTCTGGACGACAGATCCTTCACAATTAAAGCAGCGACAAGTCCCTCCCCGGGGGGGACTCCGATAGTTCTCGTAGCATCCGCCAGGCGGCGCTAATTACTCGTCCGTTCGTCTCGGACCAGAGAGTCATCGCCATTGTCGCTAACCGTTCCGGTCGGCAGAATCGCGCAATCGTCACAGTCCCCCGGTCCCCCCGATGTCACAACACTCTGATTGGAGGTAAGGGGCGACCGGGGACACAGCACGCGTCATTAATTTCCCTGGCTGGCGGTAGCCCCCCTTTCGCCCAGCGATCGGGAGCCGAGGGGGGAGAGACGGACTCGGTGAAGAGGGGAGACGAGGCGTCCTCGCCGAGATTATCATTAATCAGGGCCTGTTTCTGCTCCATTATAACCAAATGGGTTTTAATTTGCCATTGTTTAGAACAACCACGGTGTCTTGTTGTTGCGGCAGTTCATGCGTGGTGCATTTATGTAGGCTTTCATGCCGGCTGCCTCATGAATATTCATTATGGACCTTAATAACGCTGTGTAATAACTATTAACTCAGAGCCAAAGTTTTCGCTGCTCGGAAAGAGTGGAGAGAGAAAAGAGGAAACGCTGTGTAATTAATCCCAAGACTGCAAAGGATGGAAAATCTGTTCAGTGGTGCGGCAGGACGACTGTGCGCCTGAGAATGTGGCTGATTGGTGCGCCACAGGTGACTAGCCGATTGGCGAACCTCGGCCATTGCCAATAATTGGCGATTAAGGCGAAAGGCCCTTCGCTCTTCTCCATATTCCAACATCCTGCCAGTTACTCTTCCATTTAAACGTGTTTTGCCTGACTCCCATATTCCAAACTATTACTATAAAAGTCACTTGATTGATAACATATGATTAAAGTTTTCGGAAGGAATCGGGCAATCTTAAAACACCCAAAAATTAACGTCTGATTAACAAAAAATCTTTCGCTTTCATTAGATGGTGGGGGCAACCAATTTCCGGCGACACACGGACAAAATGCAAGAAGAAAAAAAAAACGAGGAGTCATTACGCGGCTCACCTGAAAAGAGGAGAGTGCGGTTGTCAAGACAACTAAACCAAAAAAAACATCAGGAAGACAAAAAAAAACTCCATGCATAGTTATTGCGATACGGCCGGCCGATCATCGAGCCGGCACAACTTGCGTACGGCGGTTTGTCCGCAAGTAGAGATACGTGATCAAGATAATAGAACGCAGACGCTGTCAATTGTTGAACGCAAACAGTTACAACACGTCAAATGGATGATTTTAATGGCCAGGAATGGAATAATTGAACGGGATGATGCGTAAGTGTTCGGATGGCTTCATTAGCGATACCAACCAGATCACAATAGGAGCCTCCTATCTTAGTCCGAAACAAAGTCTGGTAATTTGGAACCGTAAAGCGCTATTAAGTTTGAAGGGCAGGAAACATCCGGAGTGTAAAAGACTGCTTAGAAGAGCTGAAGAACTCTCCCCCCATCGCGTGTGGCGTTTTAAGTAACACTTAGAAATTTCGCGAAAACCTGAGAAACAGTACAACGAGCATCAATTTAACGCAAAAAAAAGAACTTGGAATGGTCATGAGATTGCACCTGATTTATCGGAGTATTTAAGAGGAAAAGTTGCATTTTAAGTAACACTTAGAAATTTCGCGAAAACCTGAGAAACACAGTACAACGAGCATCAATTTAACGCAAAAAAAAAAAACTTGGAATGGTCATGAGATTGCACCTGATTTATCGGAGTATTTAAGAGGAAAAGTTGTTTCCAGCTATTCTGTTGTATTACACTTTCTCCCGATCCGCGTAAATATTTATTTATGATAATATTTTGCCGTTAAAATCACGTTATTATTATTATAGACTGGCTAATTCGAATAATGGATCAGGAGTTGCTCATAAATAAACCATTTGCGAAACAATTGCACCGACAATTTCCATCCTAAGCGTTTTCGCCTCACGCCCCGCTGCCCCAAAAAATATTATTTATTTTCGAAGAGTAGACCCAAAGACACACAATCATCAGTCGTGGTGGTGTTGTAACCCTCGGTATCGAATCGTGGCATGACAGATATCTAATGGTGTAGAAGGTCTCGGCATACAGAGTGGAAATCTCGAACGGCATACAGATGCAGATACAAAGTCCCAATTGGCACATATACAGGTGCAGAACAAAGCCGGATGCTTGGATTTACAATGCTTCTCGGCATCTCGCAATAAAAGAATTGATAAGATAGTCAATAGGCAATAATGTTTCGAAAAATAATAACTTTTTATCGCTGGCAATAAATATGAGTTATCTGGCGATAATTTCGATTGATATATTGCCACCAAATTATTAATTTTGAGGCCTGGATTGAGGTAAGATGATAAAGGACAATCCGCGATTGGCACACAATCGAAAAATTTAAAATTTCGTGAAGTTATCGTGGGGGACGAGGTCTGAGGGACGAAAGGGCATTAAACTCTGAAAAGGACGAAGTGGGGAGCGACTAAAATAAGAAGCAGAAAGCACTTAAAATTGCCAGCGAGAAAATCAAGAGATGGAGTAAAATTTAACATTTAACAGGGAAAATATTAATCCTCGATTCCTGACTGTTTAACGCCTCACGTATTTGGACGACCTAATTGTTTGTTTGGTTCAGTTTGTACATTGAATATAGCTCCCCTTTTCCACAAGGCGAGCGTTTGTCGAATGCTAATTACATTAGTCGACGTTAGCCTACACACGAAGCTAATCAAGAAATAGCATAGTTAATTACCTACCCTAAAGCCACCGTTACGTCGAAACATTACGCCTTAATTTGGCCGAATAAAAGGGACTGAACAGCATCTCCGTTACTTCTCCCTTCTGTAATTACGAATTGCTCATTCCGTAGATTGCCTCATTTATCCATACCAATACCTGATGACGATTACTACATAGCAACTCCACTCCGTTGGTCCTCGGATGCTTTACTTCCCTCCAACCAGCTCGATGATTCGGAGCTATACAGCAACCGCTAATCTTATTAAGACTACTTGTTAAGCCTAAATTTATATTGTGTGGATTTGTCGCCTGCACGTTCCTCTCCCTCTGCCCAGGCACCATTTTACTAACTTGTAGTCATCAGCGCCGCGCTTCCTTTCCTACTTTCCACTGGACCGTCCTTTTCGTCTTAGGACACTAACAACTTGCCACGTTTCACTTTACGCTTACTCTACCGAAACCTGTGCACAGTCACTCCAGTTTGCACCACTTCCACGACAGAATTTGCAAGGGTTTACAAAAATATACCTTTTTTTCTTTTCACGTTAACAACTCCAACGATCCGAGTTGCGTTACACGACGTTAAGAGAGTTCTAAGAATTTAGGATGGGCCATTTCCTCTTTATAAAACTTTACAAGTTCATAAAGTGTTGTTTTCTTTTTTCGAGCTTCTCAGTCTGAAGAATAAAAAAATAAAAAATTGAGAGAGATGAAAGTGTTTGGAAATTCGCGGATTGTATGTTTGAGATTAACGGTTTTGAAGAAACAAAGGTAATTTTTAGTCGCGAAATCCTGTCAGCAGAAACTGATGATATTGCCGGATTTAAATAATTCAATTAAAGTAATTCATTACAGTTAAGTAGAAAAAGTTGAGAGTGAATCGGGCGGAAGAGGCAGAAAGGCGCATTATTTGCAGGAACTGGAGGTTTATTTGGGCATCCTGTTCCAGCGACCGA
Organism: Olivierus martensii; assembly: GCA_000484575.1. NCBI lineage: Eukaryota > Metazoa > Arthropoda > Arachnida > Scorpiones > Buthidae > Olivierus > Olivierus martensii. The sequence goes on from AYEL01088692.1 coordinate 58,649, forward strand.
GATGCCCGATGGCACAGTAAATCAGCATGCTGGGGATCTTTTAGAAAGAGAGCCTAAACAAATTGCGGGCCTATTACCAGGATAATAATGTTAGTAAACATGCAGCTGTGGAGAACTTCTCCAATTATCCGCAAGTGCAGTCCTATTAATAACGACTCCGACTTCTTCAATAAAGCTGAAATCTGATAAAAGAGGAAAAGAATCTTAAGAAAACGCGCTCTCTCTCCCCGACTAGAGTGAACTCGACCCGCCCGGCCCGCTATCTAATTACATGGCAAAGCTACAGATGCGAAAACATGGCGAGCCAACTTTACTAATGAGTGGCATTTTTCCGCGCCATTCATCCGCATACCAAAATTAATGTATCAATGCACAGGCATTGACGCCGATCCACCAAGTCAGTCATCTACCAACGCGGAGAGGCTTTCTAGATGACTTGGGTGCTTGCAAACTCCATCCCCATAAATAAAGGCAATCGGAAGGGTAGGAATTATGAAAAGTGCAATTGGAGCGTTCATTATGCATAGTATTGGTGTGTCTGAATGTCCCGAGATAAGCCGGTCCGACGGTTTCTCTGACGTAATGAACGCGGAGTGAGTTGCGGAGGAACTGGTCTAGCAATTTTCCGGCCCACTGCTCCTGCTTTTCTGTCCGGCGAAGATCTTTAGTCGAGACACACACAAGGAGGACGAAGCTCACAGAAGTGGCTTTCCGCCCCAGTACGGAGACAGGGATTAAGATCAACATCTCTGACTCCAACCGTTCGGTGGACAAAACGGATGAGTTTGCGCCTCTCCGCTCCATTAAGTGCAAACCTGTCTGAATGTGTGTTCTGGACTGATAGACGATGTTCTGCGGCCAAACGATAAACTACTGTACAGACTCTTCCGGACCACCGACATTCGCTTGCACTTTTCGCTCTGTCGCTTTGGCAACGGGTTCGAACTCTGACCTCAGTCCGTGAGCTTTTCTTTCTCGCCCCTTACTTAACAGGACAAAGACGTCCGGTAATTGAGACGTCCGTCCCAAGTAACAGATAGGGACGGTTATTCTGCACGATCTCGTCGTATCTCGCTTACTTCGTGATTATTCGGCGTGTTGGAATGAGATGGGGAGGAGCCTCGGGCGCGCCATCTGGGAGGAGGTGAACGTCCGAAGACCCGAAGCGACCCGCAACACGCTTATTCACAAATTAAAAACGGAAAAAAATAATGCCCCCTCGATAAGCATCTCTAGGGATCTCGAAAGCCCCGTGATTAACACTTTAAACGCGAATATTCTCTGCAGCCACCGTTTCGCGTGACGGCACACCGAACGTATTTGAATTGGCTCCTTTGGTGGCCTAATAACGATTAAGTCCAGGGTTATCAGGGATTTCGCGTTAAACCGAGAGTCGGGTGGTGGAAAAAAAAACCGAAGAGCATTTGTTCTATTGGGCGGCACTTTAACATTTACAGTACGGGAAGTGACGTCACAAAACGAGTGCCATCTGGCCAACATCGTGACGATAAACAACGCAGTAATGACGTTAAGATGGTGGCACTTAACGCCGAATAGGGGAGCGAAAGAGCGTTCGAGCGACGATTGGTTCCACCGCTAGGCATTCCCATGTCCGACTTACGACTAGTTAGCCTTAATGGGTCTCACGTTTCTTCAATCATGGCGGTCTATCTGCGAGACAGCTGGCAGTCCCACTTCAAAAGCGGCCGTTACCGTTTTTTTTCCCTTCCCTCTTCTCCACAAACGGCTGATATAACAACTTCCAAGAACCATATGAATAGTGGGCCTGATATCGACCGATTTGCACGCGGCTGATGATGAAGCCCCGATCCCTCTCTTTCTCGGTAAAATCCCTACTGACCCTTTGGTAAAGATCCAATCTTCTATCACACACTCGCCGCCGACTCCCGAAAATATTCTCGCCGGTCCCATCTCGACAAAGCCCGGGGGACACGTGACTACGGGTATGACAAATAGGGGTCCGCAAATAATTTTTTTGTCCCACATACTTTTCGAAGGACTCGCTCTGCCGAAATTTCAAGAATTTTTGAAATTTCCATTTGTCATTCGCTCACGTCACGTGACTAGAAAGCGCTTTCTTGTCCGCGTGACGTGCGAATGACAGATAGGACCCGAAAGGACGGTCCTCTCATCATCGCATCCCCCTCCCCTTACAGGAAGCGAATGAAATCGATAGAAATTTCGGTAGGTACGAGATGCGAATTGCATATTATTTAGGAGAAAAATACCTGTCGCTCCCATCGCGACAAGTGCAAACTGGTTACGCCTATTTAAGCCTAACCCCTTTTACGTGCAGGTTAAGCATTTTGCCAAGCTCTAATCAGTCATCGTCACCCAAACTGTCCTCCCATGATGCACCGCTCCTATGTCTCGCACCTCCCCCGCTCTCATCCATCAGGTGAGCTCAGACAACGCCCATCACAATCATGATACGACGGATCCGCGGAATCGAAATGAGCTACGCTAACCTAACTAGCCCATGGGCCACCAGGCTGATGAGCTTGGCGAAAATCGCTCCTGCCACCTACCACCGCCAAAAGTGAAGAGGAGAAGTAATAGAGGGCTTGCAACAACAAACTGATTTCTCGCCTCAATTATCATCAATTTGTACAACTAATTCAAGAATTTAATTACCGAATGTAAATGTTATTCAAATTCCCAAATTTGATTTGATCTTATTATATTGTAGTACGACAACGGGGCTATTTCTATCGGAAAGAGGCCAAGGGCTAAGTAAACCAGGTCCTGGTGGCGAGGCGCTTCCTTTCCATCTCGCCACTACACTTCATACACACTAAACTTAAAACCATGCCAACATGTGGTTTCAACAATTCTGGGAGGAGTCAAGGTCTGACATACACCGTGTTATTTTTGTCACAGGATCCATTCTAATGCTATTAAGCCGGCATGTGACACAGATAACGGACACATGCCGCCTTTGAACACCTCCGACCTTGTGACCGCGTTTAATTCGCCAGGATGGGTTACATATTAAGTGGACTGAATATATTCCTCAACATGCTAAAGTTCCAGACATCCGCGTATATCGAATCTGTCCCATTATTTTATTATCTTGTCACTTAATTTATATGGTCACAATAATAATCCCTTTTATTTGTTTCGTTTTTATCGCTCGACTTATCGGTTTTTTTTTTGTTTTACGACGCGACAAAATCTGCGCCGACATCGTCACACGACACCTGCGTCACGTGATAACAGGTGTCTAAACAAGACCGAACGTTTTCCGGAAATATTTTTCTTTCTTTTTTTTCCGTGTGTCGAAGGTCTAAGACAACAATTAAGCGGTCCCTTTGGACACGACACGGAGCTGGCAGTACGTTGGCCTCCTCAGGGAGGTGAGAAAATGCCTTCCTTTCACACCTGACTTATCCCCTCCGGCCAACAAATTAAAGACAAGCCATCTAGGATCCCGACCAAGCGGCGCGGTCAAAACCGAAATTTTCTTTTTTTTTTGTTTTGGAAAAATCGGAGAAGTGGATTTTCTCACCTGGTTGGCCTTCTCCAAATTGTTCATAATCATTTCTAAGTCTGCAGATTGGCCGCAACGACAGTTTTTCATTCTGCAAAAAGAAGGAGGAAAAAAAAACAAAAAATTGTGTTTGTGGATTAATAATTTATGCGTTGGGTCATAAAGAATTTTCGAGACGATCGGGAGAGGATTTTTGATGCATACTCACTTGGCAACGACATCTTCGGTGGTGGTCTTCGATTCGGATGCCTCTTCTTGCGTTCCGTCCAAGGCTGCAAAGCAAAAAAAAAAAATTAAAAATTATCAGCAGCAGTCCCTTTTTTTCCGATCCGGATGGCCATCGGGGGCCTCTATGGACAGAACGAAAGGCGTGACGGCCCTTATCACCGGAAGCTGCAACAAAGAACGTCCTTGGCAGAAACAATCGCTTCTTCCACGTACAAAATACTTTTAGGTGGCGCAATAATCATTAACGGCCTCCTCCATCGCAACGTGGGCAACAAACCAGGCCCCCAAATTAAGGGAAAAGAGGTGGCAAAGATACTCACCACTTTGATAATCGTCCTTCTCGCGCAGATCTTCTTCACTCTTCAGCCTCTGCTGACAGGAACGCTGATCGGCAAGGTTCTAGGGTGGAAAAAAAAAAGGGGAAAATTAAGGCTGCATTAGGGAAGAGTGCGCATCAATAAATTAGGGGAGAGGCGCAGTCGTAATCAGTTCATATTTGGGACGGGAAAAAAAAATGTTTTCCATTCCTATCCGTGCAATCCAATTTGATATTCGGTGTTCTTAAGTTTTTTTCTTATTTATGCCGCACCTGGCTCGCTATACCTCAATCACAATTACCTGTGGTGACAGTCAGTCCCAAACCGGGTATAAAACACGGTTAATCCCCGCACCACATCCCGCACATAACCTATATATCTATATAAAGAGGCGGTAGAGTAAAGCGGGCTCCGAAAGCAGTTCTGGTCAGTCATAAAAATTTCAATATGAAGTAACGTCGGTCCCGACTCTTTCGGATGCGGATAAGACAATGAGAGAAAGAGAAATGCAGAATTTATGAATTCAAAGAACGACGCCTTTTGCTTTACTTTTACGGATCTCTCTCTTAATTATGCATTGGAGGGGCGAAGAAAAAAAGCGTACATTTTTTTCCTCTGTCGTCCCTCCCGCTTTCAGTATACAGATGCGATTTGACTAGTCGTGCTTCTCTCACCTCAGGTAGCTCTCACTGTGTCCTGGATCTATCCACTTTATTCTGCGCTTCTTCGCTAAAAAAATCTCTGGGGTGTAGTCCGCTCGTTTCTTTAAATCCGATTAGAGTCGGAGGTTGAAAAATGCAAAACTTTTCCCTTTGTTTGTTTGTTTCCAACCAGAGTTGCTTCCTGATAATTTGCTTTCTTTTCGCTTCCCCAGATCGCGTTCTAACTGCCATCCTACGCATTTCATTGTGCCATCTTATATTATTTTACACTCTATACCGCTCATTTTTGCGCTTTTATACTTTCCCTTATTGATTTCCTATGAGATCCGCAATACGCGCACCACGTTTTCCACATTAAATTATAGAAAGAAATGATCGAATCTTCGACACGCTGACGATTTTCACACATTCTCTCCTTCGGATCGCATCCTAACCGTTATTTTTAAGTAATGAACGTTTTTCTTCCTCATTTGCTTGCAGAATTCTTAGTAAAATTTCCCTACTCCTCCTATTTTACTTATTCTATGCCAAAATTGCAACGTGCCTTCATAGAGCCTACAGTTACCATGCGTCTAATTTTAGAAATGATCTAACTGCCTTAAAATGTATAGGCCCCCCTTATAGTTCACCGAAAAATTTACGGGGTAACCTCCTCAAAAACATTTCCGAAAAAAATTGATAAATTAGACGAATTTTAATAAGTTGTGTCCATGCCGCATCCACACGTTTGGATGATGGCTCATAGAAGCCACGCTTTGCATTTTTTTTTTTCTACCTCAGGAAGAATTTTTTTCCTCTTTTGCGCGAACTAAACTTATTATAAATAGTAAAAGGAAGTATTCAGCCTTCTATTACGTCTAGTCGGTCATAAGCAGCATCACGTCATGACCGACGACGTAAAATGCATCACAAGGTGGTGAATCACTATGGTTATGCAAACATCACGCGAGGGAAGTGTAGAGCGTGAGAAGATTAGAGGATAATTGTATTTCATACAAAACTTTCGATAAGACTGCGTAAAAGGGACATTTAAGATTCCGTAGCCTTAAAAAGAAAAATCTGCCTCTTGCAGGACGGAGAATCTTCGCGTGTTAGTCCTTTTACAAACATATTTATCAATAGAGGAGAAAATGCCTTGTCGGCTTTTGAACAAATTACGACTGGAGAATTTAAAGATTGTGTGTTGTGTGAGCGCTAAATTGGCCTTGTTTATTATAATTCCACCTTAAATACCTGCAGCGATGACGTCACCGTGACGCTATTTTGGTATACACCCTTAATGACGTCATTCCGACATTATAACACCGTCTAACTTTTAAATAACTCGCCGATAATGATTACGACCCGTTTTGGGACGTTAGAAACAAAAAATGGTTACTTACTTGAGACAATGTTTCGATTTTCTGTTCGTACTCTCTCAGTTTCTCTCTCAGTTCCTGAATCGTTGCCTCTGCAAAGAAATAAAACAGACCGTGATAGGGGAAAAAAAAAGAAATACTTTGGGGAAAAAAAATGTCTAACTCCTTAGACCCTTGTAAATCAAGTTCTGGGTAGTTTCGGTGGTCGCGCAACCCAGGTGCGACAATGATTAGTGTTTGTTTAGAAGGGGGGAAGCCGTGGCTCCTTTTTTATGATGGCAAACAGGGGAACTGGGCAGTTTCCATGTCCCACAGTTACATCATTGCTGTCAATAGCCCAGCTGGAAAAACATGGCAGATTTACGGTCTCAACGGAGAAGGGAGGAGTCTGGTCCTTTCCTTCTTTTCGCTATTAGAAACGATTTTACGCGGTATTAATCCATTTATGGAATTATATCAAAACGAGAAAAGTAATCCATCGAAATCGAATTTATGAAGTTGCAACGTACAAAAAATTAGACTAATTAAGGTGACTCGGGGCCCCTTTGTGTGATAATTAAGGGCTTTTGACGCTTTTCCGGCGGTGAAGGAAGAAAAACGAGCGAGCGTTTTCAATTTAGCTAAGTAGGAAAGAGGAAAATTTATTTTTAATCTGAGGTTATTATACTCTTTTGGCATTCGGGCCCTAATTGGAAGATTCTGTTGGCTGTTTTAATTGAAGAACTTTTATCGACTTTTGGTCCGAGACGCTCTAATCCTAAAATACTTCTAGCTAGTTAATTTGGTACTTAGCCTCTTATTATAGCCTTTGCTTTACGACTTCCGACCGAATGCCTCCTTGGCATCAATTCCTCTCTAATAAAGGCTTAACGATGCAAGAGAAATTAAAATCCTGCCTCTTCGTCATCAAACCTATTTGTTTTCTCGGGCCTTTAGGCCCCAATCATATTTTTTACTTTATCCCTTGCTGGTTTATTCTGGAAAGTAACGGGTCGTTTTTTTCCTCATTTAGAGCCTCTATATGCATTAATGACACTGTTTTAATGGAAACTTCTATTAATATTTTAGTTTTGAGTTATCAAAGGGTAAATTTTGAAAGCCTAGATAATCCTTCCCTCCAATGAATCCTGTCAAAATGGTGTAAGGATTTTGACAGGAGGCCTGCACACTTTTTTAAGCCACAATTTTAGTTGTTAAGTATTCCTGAAGCCAGTTTCCATTACTGAACTTTCTCCTTTCCGATGGAATTTGTCTATGGGCAATAAAGGCAGAGATAATCCACCTTGGCCTATTTATGAAAATTTAGACTGGAAAATGGTTTTATCTGGAGAAATGTAAGATTTTTAAGGCCTTAGTAAGGGAAGAAGGGAGTCTTGTCGTTCTGGCTTCTTCCAAATTATGGTGGTAGCCTGTTAGAGTGGAGAGGCCCTCTATTAAATGGCCGTAATCCTATTTAAACAGGACTTAATCGCCGAACGACAGCTGTTGCGTCTCGGCAGCAAGGTTTTCGGGCTCCGATGCTCCATTAAACGTGCTCGTTTGACCGATTATTGATCTTTATGGGTGGGCCGAAGCGGAGTGGAAAGAGCCGCATAAATCAAGGCCGCTACATAACGGGCCGTCCATAAGCTACGGTCAACATAATAAATCAATGAAACGACCAATCGGCGCTCAAGGACGCCATTGGGTCACATTTCTTACAATAAAGGCCATTAGATGGTAATTAATGGCCTACTCGCCTTTTACACTGTCCTCCTTTTTTTCGTGTGTGTCTGCTGCTTTCTTTCTCTACTCGGGCATCTGAAAGTGGAACAGAAATAACGGCCCGCAAGTTTAGAAATCGGGCATCCTCCTGCCGATCGGTCAAATCCATGTATCCGGATCCAACCGCTGAACAACTAAACACTCTGAGCGTATTTGACGACCTAAAGAGAAGGGAAGAATCTTTCGGATCTTTTTTTTTCCGGCGGTTTATCACCATGGCAACCGGATGGTGGACTGGGTAAACCGCTGATTAGCTTTTCATCCGGTGAGGATGACATTTGGCTAAAAAGACGCCCGGCTTTTTTTTTGTCGTTTTCTTGTTATTCGGTCGATAATTAGAAGAGGAGAAATCAAAAAATGAGGAGGCAGTATCGTTCTCCGCCGGCATTTTTAATCGACACGTGAGTAATTCGAGACGACAGAAATCAAAAAATAAGGAGGCAGTATCGTTCTCCGCCGGCATTTTTAATCGACACGTGAGTAATTCGAGACGACGACGGGGACGGCTTGGATTCGAGAATGGCAGTTTTGGATTTGTTATCGGTTTCCTCCCCGGAGGCGCAAAACTAAAAACTGGACCACTCATTGGTCAACCCGATTAATCTGAGGCGGTCCGGTTTGTATCGTCGTAATGGCTTTCATCCGGTTGCAAGTTTAAATCTGCCAACTTCCGAGCCAGCGCGACTAATGAAGCGCCTCTTCCTTTGCCAAATGTATCTGCAGTTCGGAAATTTAAAATCGTTCCGGATTCCGAAGCGGGCCGCCTCACCCGAATCCGAATCGTGTCGTTGGTAAACGGGCGCGGATTAAGCCTCTGTTCACGCCTAATGACATCACATCCGTTAGGCTTTCCAGGTAGAGGCACCAAACCAGTCGTAACTAATCGCTGACGGGCGGAGGACAGATTTGCTGGACGCTCGAGTGGATTTGGCAACAGCTCGCATTGTCGGCTTTGTCGAGTTGTCTGAACCGAAATTAACGCTCCTGCGTCCCCCAAAAAACGCCAGATTTCGTCCAGGAACCGTTCCGAAATCTGTCGCAGCGTCCCGCTCACTATTTTTGACTACTACTGTCTGGTGGAATGGAAGGTTAAGGCCACCGGCTGTCATCCGTTAAGGTCCATTATGCAGACCGGTGCCAATGGAAATAAAGAAGTCATTAGAGGGTCGGGGAATTTTTGCTTTCCCCCTTCTCTATAGAGACGTCAGACGGAACAATGGAATCAATTAATGATAATTGAAGCGGACTGTCCCTCTCGCGCTCGCGTGTGGTCCCACATTCTGTGTCCTCAGACAGGAAGAAAGCCCTTTCTCACCTGAAGTGCGGCCAATTCAATCCAATAGTAGCGGTTCGCCCTTGATTGACACAAGTGTCGAGTTACGTAAGGACATCGTTCCGCTCATCTTAGCCACGGTCTCGGTTGAATGGATATGACGAAATCCGCCTTTCTGGGCCGCACACTTCCCCACGGCCAAAAAAAAGAAGAAGAAAAATCCCAAAGAACGGCCGCCTTTCTTCTCTTTGTTACATCTAAGGAGCCGAAGCAGCGTATACATTGGTTATCGTCGGGCCTGGAGTGAGGCCGGATATCTATTAATTTAAATGGAAAACGGAGCGCGTGGCAGTCAGAGTTAAATAATTGTCTTAAGGGAAACTGCTAGTGAAGCACTTGGTCGCTGGATTTGCTTCATCATCAAAAAGTGAGTAATGCAACAGGAGAACATCGTACATGTCGCCATCTGTCAACCACGAGACAAACTACCCGACACAATCGTCGAATTTGTTACTCTTAAATGACGGTTCGTTCCGACTAATTCAGACTGGAGCCGAATCAAAAGAGCCATTTGATATCATCCCTCTAAAATACCCTTCAGCGTAAACTTATTATCCCGGCATTCGGAAGTTCTTAATTTATACCGGTGGTGGTTCCAAAACGTAATTTTTAATTAATTTTCTCGTAAAGCTCACCTTGATTTTTTACTTCGTCTAATTCCTGAGAGTAGTTGCTTAGGGATTCTCTGAGCCTTTGATTCTCCAATTCTACGTCCTGAGCTCGCATAGCTTGTTGATGAAGGGTAAGACAATGCTCCAGATAGGGAACGCAATCTGCAAGGAGAACACATACCTTTAAAAACTGATCATCACAAGGGATACACATTAAAATCAAAATTAGAGCAAACACAAACACCTTTCCCACAGACAAAGTCGCAAGATTAACTCGTAAGTCCATACAATATGCAGAGTTCACATATTGATAAAGTTTATTTTATGAAAAACTAGTCTCTTACTCTTAGAGCACATACCGAATCTTAGTTCATGTCCAAACTATTTCAATTAGTAAGATTTCAAAATACGTCTAATTCTAAGCTCTGTTAACTAAGCATCAAAACAGGATGAATGTGGGCCAGTCGGAATGAAAGTGAAGTTTTAAAAAAGACTCAAGAAGCCAAAAGGGAGTTTAGGGTCTTCTATCCCGTAAAATAAAGCGCCAAAACCTCATAAGCCAATTAGATGATACAAAATGTGGTCAATTTTCGTCACACAATAGATCCTAATCTGCTCAAACGCCCTGATGCGAGAAAAATGATCCCTAATAGATATCATTCAGGCAGAAAGACGGGGGATTAGCAGAATTAAGGGCTCTTAATTATCAAACATCTCATTATTCCCATTAGGCGTCATTAGCCCACTTAAAAATTGATACTCTTCCCCCAATTCGTCTAAAATCCTCACAGGGTTGAACGAAAGGATGTTAAAAAAGCTTTCAACGTCTAGTTAAGTTTAGGAGGGAGTAGTTGTCAAAAATCACTTTCCGAGAACGCGAGTTCTGTCCACAGAACTTATTCTCAAAGTTAAATATACGGTTCGAAAGTTTAGGCGGTTATTTTCGGCAAAGTAGTAGAAGAGTGCTAGCTTGGCCTAGATGGAAACAGGGATTTAGAAAGCGCTGCAATGAAAATTGGTGTTCCGATTAGGGATCTGACAGAGAAAGCTTTATTTCTGCTTGGACGAGCTCCATTGTGTCCGACGGGTGGTCGAGGGGGAAAGGACACGCGTGCCTGCACCGGTGATCACGTGACAAACGGTGCATTATTATTATTCCCACGGGCGGGTTTGTAGGCCAAACTGTTTGTTTATCCCGTATGTAGGTCCCGTCGTGCCACACTAAAATATTGGTGGCCAGGATGCTATGCAGTTTGTGGGACGCACCAGCCCGTTTCGGTCGGATTGGTGTGTAGGTAACCGGAATAGCGAAGAGAGAGTTAAGCGACTTATTTCATGGCTGAAGAGAAAACCATTAACTGGCTAATGCGCCCTCTCGGCACACTTGTCTTGTGCCAGAATCCCTAGTTTCGTTCAGCAAGAAAAAAGTCCGAATGTATACGAAGATGCGCATGTCATGGCCGCATCGCTCATTGCGCGCGCGCGGTGCTACTAACGAAACAAACAAACTCACCTGGACGCTGGGACGGCGGACAGGCGCGCGAGTGTATCCTTTAGAGTCTGGCCTGTCATCCACTGGCCCGTCTGATGACCGATACTGCACTGAATACTGCTGCCAGCAGCGACACCTGTTGTCTGAGACCGGACACCGTAGCTCCCCCTTGTATGGTCACGTCCTACCGGCACTCGTTCGTGCGTTGCCAGTCACGTGAACGTAGACTCCTCCCCGCCTGCGGGTGGCTGTCCAACTTTTTTTCGTCACTCTCGCCATCTACAGGAGGATATGACGTCGAGGGAGAACTCACTCCGGTCGGGTGGGTAACAGTAGGATTAAGGCTCAACAGCGGCCTTAATTAAAAACTTTTGTTTCCTACTAACCGCGGCCTTCCAGTTTACTTTCTTCGTTCAGCCAGTTTATGAAGATTCTTCCAACCCCTTTTGAAAGCGATGCACAATAACGCTAAACAATGAAGTTTAGCCAAAGTTCAGACTGCATTTAAACCGAGACCATTGAAAGTTTAGACTGTTTACATTAACAGAAACTTAACTAGAAGTTTACAGAAGTTACGTTACTCCGTCTGGATATTTATACGCGTTACGTTTATTAATCGATGCTATACTGGCAGCAGTTACGAGTAAAGCGAGAAACTTGTTGAAGTCCGTTGGTCCGCCATGGAGCCGTTTGGCACGCGCGTCACTCGGGGTGTCAACACCGACTTAACAGCAGCCCCGAGCGGCGGTGCGCCGACCCCAAAAGTGTCGACACGGCCCAGCGAGCGTCACGCGCCGCTCGGGCGCGCTTATAAGAATGGGTCAGAAAAGACCTGTTTTAGAGCTGCGATAATGATACGCAGTCGAAAATCCCAGTCCGAAGAGGGTGAGGATGGACGAGGTTGATGGATGGGACGACCGGCGGAAATAGAATTTGGAGGAACTTCTGTGCAAACCGAAGTGGCGTATGGGATGGATGACAAATGGATCGGCCGGCTCGAAGCTTAATTTGAGTTCTAGTGAAAATCCTCTCGGGGAACGGTAGATTTGGCCAAACTGCAAAACGCTCTTCAGGCTGCCAACAATGCTTTTTTCGTCTTCTTTTCTGATTGTTCTGCGGCCCACAAAACACGCGGTCATTAGCCACCACCGCGGGTGGTGCACTCCGGGAATTCTCTCTGCGAATGAAGGTGGCCGCACTCGCTCTTATCCAGATTGAAGACGGTCAAAATGGGATCGGGTGAGAGTGACTCGTTGCTCTCCAGACAGCCAACCATCATGAAAACTGGAACATCAATGCTAGATTATCAAGATCAATGGTTTATCCTATCCACAATTAATATTCCAGTTCGTTCATACAAAAGGAAAAATGGTTTTGTTTTATAGATAACCGCGCAGTCCACGTGTAACATCCAAAAATCACATTTCCTACTGCGTTACCTTATAAACTTTACTGGAATCGCGTAAAATGAATCTCGGATGAAGCGAGTAGGTAGTTTATCCAGGCAGTATAAGGGTGAAAAACCCTTATACAATGTATAAAAGTATAAGGGTGAAAAGCCCTTACACTGGAGTCCAGTGTAACTCTTATACTGGACTCCTGTTTAAGGTTTTCACCCTTATACTGTTATAACTATATACTGTGAAAATACTGTGGAAACCCTTATACTGTTATACGGTAAAAGGGTTTCCACTGATCACCTGACACCAACCAAAATCGAATAAATTAAGTTAGAACGAGCTGACAACCTATTTTTGGCAAGTGTTAGGAATCATGATTATCCAGCCATTAAAGTTTGTCTAGGATTTGCTCGGCATACTAATAGATGCCATCTTCGGACCTCGGGGTAACCTTGACGCCTTGGCCTATATATGTAAAGGTATATGCAGAAACAATAGATTAGTCACACCTACATTGGCAGGATCGGTGTAAATTTATTATTATTTATATCACCAACAATATTTTAATGATTTTCCTGGTTTTATTCTAGGCCTTAATGATTAACAGGGAAAGTAAAGCGCCCGATCACATGATTATTGATATACAACCTGACTTTGTATGGGAATCTTATCAAATTTTCCATTACCTTCCGAATTTGTAGCAGTAGTGTGGCGAAGAATCACGTGATTTTGTCGCATACCTGTGCTAGGCGAAGGAATTTTAACTTTTTTGGAAAATTCGGTGTGAAATGGAACGAATTTAATTGTGGCCCCCGTTGGGTGTAGGCGGGAAATCCCCCCGATTATGTGGTGTATCGATGGGAAAGTCGTCATTTGCACATTCTCGGACCGTCGAGAGGGCGTTCACGTTTTCTTCGACAGAACAGCTAAGCCTATTCCGGGTACAGAACGGGATCCACCTATGGAAAGCCAGCTAGAAAGTGGAACGTGGGAAAGCGACCCGAACGTGACAGGTTTGCGTGAAAACGTGATGCGACCTCGTGACGCGAACGCCGGAAAACGCCCCCTGCCGCTCATAACAGGTACGACGATTCTTCCTCCTGACCCTTGAACTCGAAACATGTAGGAAGTATCTCGGCCCGCATCATCCACTTCTAAATTGAATTTTCTTTTAGCCTGGAGATTTTGTGTATCGTCGTAAACGACTGGATTTATTCAAATGTAGGGCAATCACCTGACCAATTCCGCTAGTGAGGAGTAAAGCCAGATGACTGTGGGTTAACTAACGCTGTTTACAAATTCTGATCGCATCGATAGTGAGCTAATAGAGCGTTCGGAATGTCTTCTAACGGCCTTCGCGGTTAACATGTTACCGTTAAGCTAAATATGTGACATTACACGAGACGATAGCGACCGATCAGATTGAATGTGTCGACAGGTCACGTGTCTGACGTGGAGGATGTTTTATCTGCAGTCTTGGGGAGGCGAGAGAGAGAGAGAGAGAGAAGGGGGGAAGTCGAGTGGCGACAGTGGCACATTACGACATAATTAGAAGACCGCCTCGCCATCTGCGGGGGCCCAGCGGAAACATTAGCAGTCATTAAGGCCTGGGCGGCGAGTAAAACAAAAGCAGAGAGAGGCACCCCCGGGGATACCAGGAGAGACCAGGCGAAAAAGAGGCACAAATTTCTGGCATTTTTGTGCCACCGAGACGTGGTCCAAGGACGTTTTTCGCCAGGAAATGACTCAGGAAATTAAAGAAATTAAAATTATTTACGCTTTCGACCGTTTTTTTTTTCCTTCTTTTTCCCCCTTTCTCCCTACAAAAATTGGTTGGGTCGCCTACGGCGGCTCCTCTGTTTTCCGTTCGACCGTCGCCGGACCGAATGCGGTTGTCTCTCGTCACGTGACACGAATTAAAATATCACGTGACGAAGTCGAATGGTCATACCTGGTGTTATGTTGAGATTGAGTTGAAGGGCCGCGTGTATTACTTCGGACATTAATGACCTCGATGAGCGTGCTTATTATTATTATATTTTTTCGCAAAAATTCACGGGGGAAAGCAGAACAATTTCTATTTCCTGTTGACGAGGTTAATTTCAAACGGGACCTTGGCGCCGCGAAACGGTTTCTTTTTTTTTTTTTTTTTTTCCCCTCCTTTGGCGCCGCGAAACGGTTTCTTTTTTTTTTTTTTTCTTCTTTCCCCTCCATTTTCATAGCCGTCCGAAACAATAGATTAAACCCGGATGGGTGTGGGGGGCCTCACGTTCTCCCCTGGGGCCACTCCACCCCCGCACGCATCGTGACTAGACTGTGGGGTGAGGGGGACGCCCCCCGCATCCCCGGCTAGGCCCCATCTTTCTTTTCTTTCCTTTATGGCGAAGAAAGGGTTTGTTTGTGGTATAGTTGCACCCACACCCTTAAAGGGAGCGGCCGCTTGACCCTCCCTATGAAAGGGTCGTCGAAGAAAAGTTTTACCGTATCACGTGGCTAGTAAAAGAACGCGAAGTGTGCGTAATTTTAAAGAGTTAAAAAAGTTCCAGCGCAATTTTTTGCGGATCAAGATCGTAATGTAATGAAAAGGATCTAAAGTGTGGATTTACATGCAATGCCATCATTCAATTAGACGCGGAATACTTTTGGCATTCTAATAATTTTGATCACGTCACGTTTGATCACGTGATCGAAGCGTCGCGTGATCGGACGCGCCGGTAGGCGGAAAAGATCCCGATACGGAAGACAACTGAATTCCTTTCTCGGAATAGCTACGGAGAGATAATTAATGGGACTCCTAAGAATGAGTACGAGTGCAGTCTTTAATTTTCGTCCTAGATCCGCCTGATTTATGAAGATTTGCGGGGTGCTTTCCTATATCGGCTTAGCAGCATCCGCGTGTGACGTCTTAAAAGGTGACAGACGAGCCACAATTTAATTTGAAACAGGAGACTCGATACAGATTCAAATTAAGTAATTAAATAGCGATTTTTCACGTCACCGAAAAAGCCCCAATCTCGATCACGTGACGAGAGAGAGAATTCGCCAGTTTACGAATTTGGAAATTTACGATAACGAAGGCCAGAAGAGATTTCGAGTCTTCGGCTGAAAGAGATGCAGGAGAGCATAAAAGTGTAATTGGTGGGAGGAGAAGCCAGATGTATATACCCCAGGGTGGCAGACACCCAAGAAAGGTGCGGGAGTTGCGAAGTGAAAACTCATTTGGGACGGTCGGATATAACTGGCCATATGACCAAAACCCATTAGCGCTGAGAAGGAGCCGTTTCATTAAGAAGGTCGGACGGCTCCATTACTGTACGTGTAATAACCAAAGACGCCATAACGGCTGCGCTGGTCAGCCATTTGCCAGCTCGGGGAGATCCCAGTCCTATCATCCGCACTTCTCGGACGCCGCAATCAATTAACCGGAAATAAGCCGAGAGAAAAACAAGCTTAACGAGTGTCCCGGTCTTAATTTCCGAGTTCCATAACAGATGGCGCGCGCCGCTTTCGGGAGCGATGGCGCGTGTCTATGGTCCAAGTGTGTTTTTCTGGTGTAGGGGCCGGAGGCGCCTGTGCACTCACCTCGCCCGATCGATGGCATCTTTCTTCATTCGCTTAATGACGTACAAAACAACCCACTTTTAATAACGCGTTAATGAGCGGGCTGTGTTGAATCGTGCCCCGCGGTGCGGTGCGATGGCGCGCGCTACAACAATAGCCGCGGAAAAATCTCGGTGGCGGGACGCGCTGAAAAGAGCATCCCCGGGAGGGACATAAGTGGAGGAGGAGGCAACGGAAACAACAAGCCAGAGACGGAATAAAGCGGCCAGAAAGAAGGCGTCACTAAAGCGAGCATTGGACCACAAAGAGAACGTGCCTTTCCCCAACCCATTAGGTCCAGAGAAGAAGAGCGGGGGGCGCCGTCTCCCTCCCATTTCAAAATAACACCTCGTGTCAGACAATAGGGCTGAGAGTCTGTCAGGGAGGGATGCAGTGTTTTATTGTCGGTTCCTTCATTAAGTTCTAGTCCCACTTTCTTTGCTATTTAATCGTCGCTGGAGCGTGCGGCCGTGCCGAGTTGCGTAATTGTTACCAGAGGTGATGGACCGGGCGGGTTGAAGGGGCGCCGACCGCGGATAAATGACACTTTCTTCCTACTACTATTAATGGGCCCTCCTAATAGGGTCCGACACCCGAGGCTTTCTACGGTTTTGTTTATATCTTTCTTTGGGGTGGCAGTCGGGCCCCTTTCTACCTTTCGCTTCCTTTGATAAAATACACAAGCACCAAATCAAGTTCTTAAGATTGATCGAACCTCATCAGCTCCAAGAAAAAAATCCATTTTTGAATCATTTCTCCTCAGATTCTTTTATTTTTGCGGCGATTTTTCTAAAAGTTTGGAGCGATTCCTTCCTAGATTACCCATTTTCGACGGCTTTACATCTACAGAAATCTAAATTTCGAGTGAATTCAAGTGATAGGGCTCGACTAGTTTCGAGTCCGTCCGATGTGGTAGCCCTCGATGATAACTGGAACCTTCATTCTCATGCACATTCTCCGGATGGCGATTCAAATACCATCGACCAACCGGAGGTCAAAGGACTGCGGGCGAACGGGTGAAACTATCTTAATTATCTCATTTAAATAAAACGAAATTTAAATCTAAATGTTAATTAATCGAAATTTGCAGAGCGAAACACGCGCCAATGGTTTGTTTCTTCTTCTTTTTCTGATCTTCTATCGGGTAGCGCGGTGCAACCGGAAAAATCCGGATCTCCAAAAGTATTATCAACTAGCAGATCCCAATCCAGATTCACTTTTGCAACGAGCCCATAGGCGGCATGGCGGATCTAGTTTAAGTTTTTCTACCCTACAGTTTTTTTTTTTTACTCTTTATGAGAGCGAGAGACTACCGCCCCCCAAAGAATGGAAATTCGGGCGTCCCATAGACCGAAATTGTGGGAAGAGTTGGAGAATTTATCGGAAAAGGCACAAAGGCGTTGATTACTTCGACCGATGGCAGGAAATTCGCCATCTGACGGCCAGGGCATAAATATTTACGCAAGTTTCGCTCCTCCAACGCAAGTTCTCCTCGGGGTGTCATTTGCTGTCTCCTTGGCGAGAGAAACCGTTTAATAATAGTAGTTAGGCCAGGTGCAGTACGGCTGGACTGCACGCAACCCGACGCGTTGCGATAAAAGGGGTTGGAGGGAAAAAAGTGCCTCCGACACCTCCCGCTTTGCTGCCATAGTAATAACTGTGATTCGGGTGCCGAGCTGATATGTATCGCCCGCGGTAATGAGCGGAGAGATAGACGCTCCGCCCCTCGTCTCCTCTCCCGTGCACGGAACTAAGCTGCTTTCGTGACGGACCGAGATTTGAATCTGTTATGGACTCTATCGGGGTGGTCTCCCCACACACGAAAGCTGAATTTACTCTCCAATGCTTGGCCTACTTCTGCCTATAGGTACCCTCTCTTTCTCTCAACGCCTCCCTTTCTTTCTCTATTCAAAACAAACCATTCCATACCAGTACCCAGTTTTTCCGGAATAACTCCATCAGAATTATCCAACGCGTAATTTTTTTGAAGATGGAAGATTTCTATCTAGTGACAGCAACTAAATACCTCTTCCATCTCGAATAGTTTAATTGGAGCTGTTCTTTGTCACCAAAATAAGGAATTACTTTCCAACCAGATAACATTAGCAGAGCAGATCTTAATTTCCATAATTCTGCACAGTATTAAAGAATTATGGACAGAAACTTAAATTCTCTCAGATCTTAAGTGATGCAAGAAAACTATGGATACGTGGATGCAGACATTGTTTCTCGAAAGTACTATGGTGATGGATACAGAAGAGAAATTCACATATTGCAAAAACTTGCAGCAAAACTTAAGTCTCCAAATTTTAATTGCAATTTGTCACTTTCACGTTTATTTTTCACGAAAACTGGCTAATCAATGATGCATCATCATATAGAAATCCATGCAATTCGTTCAAATCTGCACAAGTTAGGAGTTGTCCACGACTTTGCCACAGATCTAGAGAATGCGAGTTTTGCTTCTACACCTCTCACACGTGGCATCGTTATAAGCGAGAAGGAATTGGGGGAATTATTTTTACTAGTACAAAAAAAAAAAAAAAAAAAAATTAATTCAGTACGAATTTCCAATAAATTTTTAATAAATCTCAACATTTATCCTTTGATTAATGTTTAATTATGCATAAAATAAGTTTTGTTCTTGACCGAGGAGAAACCAAAGAATAAAAGGAAGAATCCGCAAAATTAAAATGTTTCTCTCAAAGATTGAGAGAGTAAAAACGGGGGTGTGTGTGTGTTTTCTTCCCCATACTTGGTTTAATTTTGGTTGTTTTTCTTCATCGAACGCGCGCGCCTGTTTTAATCAAGCCCTGTGTACCTGTTTCCAACTGCATTGTTGTAGAAAGTGCACAATTCTCTTGTCAACTTTCTTAATTTTCTCGGCGGAAGCGATTCCTTTTTTTTTATGTATTTCCTTTCCTCTTTATGAAAAAAAAAATAAAAAATATGTGGAAAATTACTCCAATAGGGTCATTTTATCAAGTTTGACTTACCAGATATTTCCCTGGCTAAAAGTAATTATTACCTTCCTTCCCAACTGCCTATAGGCTATTTCGGGAAAAGCCTAAGACGTTTATCTTTCTACAGACAGGAACAATAAAAAAATAAAAAGAAAAAAATATGGGCTGTATGCATGACTAAAACAATTTTTATCCTATATATGTTTAATTGGCCCCTGGCTAAAAGTAATTATTACCTGCCTTCCCAACTGCCTATAGGCTATTTCGGGAAAAGCCGATGACGTACAGCCTAAGACGTTGTTTATCTTTCTACAGACAGGAACAATAAAAAAATAAAAAATAAAAAAATATGGGCTGTATGCATGACTAAAACAATTTTTATCCTATATATGTTTAATTGGCCTATTTGCTGAAAAATTAGGCAAATTAAATTTGTGTGTCTCGCCTCAAGGCCAGTTCTGTAAAAAATTGTTTCTCTGGTCGCTGGCATAGAGTACATAACGTAAACAGAATCAAAATTAGTAAAATATTTGCATACACCTTGGAATTATGTAGGAACCAACAGGAGCCGGTATTAGTTCCCACCTGTTTAAAGGTAACAAGAAAATATTTTGGGTCGTTTCCATCATCTCTGAGGATCCGATTAATTACTAGAAAATTAATTATTAATCGAGCCGTGTCCTTTTCCTAATTTACTTATTAAACGTTAAGCGCCGGAGCGGTCGGATTTCAATAATCCATCAATGTCCGCTATTGACCAAAAATCACGTGACTGACAACTCTCGTTAACATCCCCAGCCGACCTCGAAACCGTGTTTCTGTTACGGTGACGTCACCGGCACCAAAGTGTAACCCAAGAGGTATTTTTACAAATCGTGGGCGAAGTGTAAGTCTATGGTTTCGTCCGAATCACGTCGGGAATGTTCGGAGGTATTAGGGAAAAAATACCCCATCCGGAGAAACAGGGCTGAGTCGCGTCTCAGCAGAGGGGGAGGAGGAGGAGGAGGAAGAAGAGAGAGAGAGAGAGAGAGAGTGGGTTTAAGGTAATGGAGTCAGGGGACGGGGGGAAAGCTAACGACTTTCTGCACGATTTGCGGCTTTGGAAACACTCGCTGCTGCGGCGGTATGGCTGTACCCATAGGCATTAAGGGGTCAATGGGTCTCTAGAGAATAAAAGTCGGAAAAATCGGAAAGAGAGTGTTTTATCACGAAAACGAAAACGAGACCGGATATTGTCGAATGCCCGACAAAATCAGCCGAGTGTGGAAACGGAACGCGGTAGCGCCTCCCCCTCGATTCAATTATAGAAGTGGAGGCGAACGGGTGGAAGGCAGAAACGCCGTTCGGCCCCGTAGGGCCCGGGCGAGTCCAATCTCCCGTTCTACATAGCATTAATTATGACAATGAATTAAATGGCTTTCTAATTCTTTTCGACACAAAAGAGGAGAAAAAAGTTTGTTTTGTTAAAAATTATTTGGCCGTGTGGCCTTGTTTTCCCAAAGAATGTGAGGGCATGCGCCACGCGTGCCTCCACCCTCCACAGTCACGGAGGTTCCGATAAGTCGCAGTTCTAAAAAGGTGAAGTCCTAAATCCCGGGCTACACGTTGGCATTATGTCCTCTAATCTGACTTTCGATCTCCAAAAAGTCGTACGAACACATCCTCCAGTTTATGACTTTCACTCTGTCCACATTACCATATTGCAATAATCAAAGTGAAGCCATCTTAGTACGCATTCATTGAGTCTAACGAATCTTTGGTTAACAGAACTCGATCGAGTTCGAGGTTGAATCATCGATCGATACCAAAGGCTGTGTAGTAGCCTGGCAGAGGCACAAAAGGCGAAAGGAAAAGAGCCGAGCCGGGAATCAATTAGATGGCGAAGCGAGCTTAATTACTGGAAAGGAAGCGGCTAATCGATTGGAGGCGATTAAAAGGCGTTTTGGAACATTTAAATTGTTGGTTTGCCCTTTTAATAATTCATTATTTGTCGGATCTCTTCGGCCAACAATTAAAAGTCTTATTTGCATGCCGAACGTTTTTTCTATTTTTTTTATATATTCTTCGAGATTATCTGGTATGACGGCTTAAAAAAATCAACAGAATTAACCGATTTGATCTTTCGAAAATTATAAATAAAAGGATTTTTAATTTGGTAGCAAAGAAGCACCCAGAAACGGTGCCAACAGTCAAATTTTGAGGACAGAATCCGTGATAATGGTTGTTAAACTCTGTCGAGAGAAGTGATATCTCGGCAAAGAAAGTGGTCAAGCTTTCTCGAGAGAAGGGGCACAGTGTCACATTTTGTCAATGGGATGCAGAGTCTCACCAGTCAAACTTAATTGCATTAATATCATGGATACAACTCACTGCTAAGGAATTCTTACTTAGCATAGACATATTAAAACGCTTTATAAATAATTAGACCCTTTGTGTCTATGTTAAAATAGAGTTAAAAGGGTTAAATATGGACACGTCTTTAATTATATCAATTCATCATCGTCGTTTCTTCGAGAGGAACGTTCGACTTTTGTGTATATCAATGGCGGTGATGCTCTCGAAAAGCCACTTTGCTCGACCTTTTATCTGGAATAAATTTAAATTCCGATTAAAGTATTTTATTTTTCAATGCCATGTCGGGTTTATTTATGATACACTAAGAGAATTGGACCACGTTTCGGAGATCGCTGGAGCGAAAGGACGTGGTATCAGAGACGTCAAATGAAGCTGTTCGTCGAGACATCTGCCGCCGACGGGGAAAAAGCCTTCAGGTGAGTGAAAAGTGACCGAAATGCGCCATCTAACGTCGTTCCACTGAACTAATTCGGGACGGGGGTTCATTCTCAGACTTAAGATCACCGGGAGTTACTGGATCCCGGAATTAAGTGAACTTAGGCGTATCTTCTGGGACATTAAATTCTAATTAAGTTTTAGGACGGTGAGGAGGAGGAGGAGAGGAGGAAGAATGAGGCACCCGATTGGAGTTTTTCAGGCAAAAATCTACAAGTCTGAGGGTCTAGGAATTGCTATATACTGTAGGCATTTTTTGGGTCCGAGTATTATGCACCCAATTGGTAAGGCAAGGGTGCTGTGTTGGCGTTACGGGTGGAGGAAACCCAGCAGGCGAGGCAAGGAAAAAAAAAAGTTGTAAAATAAAGAAGGAGTAAATTTTCTCGCTAATAAAATCGTGACATTAACCTTAATTGTAATCACCGGCCTCAGCAGCCCAACCTATCAGCATTAAAGCTAACGACGAGAGCTGCAGCATTCGCATCGCTTCATAAAATCCGTCCCGATTTATCACCCTCGAGTCGTCAGTCAGTCGACGGGAGACCGATCGCATCTCTGCCGAGAAGGCGACGGATGGGTGGCCCAGCAGAAAGACAGGAAGTTCTTCTGTTATCACACATCGTACCCAAACGTGGTCCATCCCTCCCGATTCGCGGCGGGTCCCTCCAAAAAACCCACCAGAACGGTCGCAAACCTAGGCCTTCCTGACCATCTCCACTCTGGTTTGGGAGAGAAGGATAATTTAGACAACGCGGCCCATTGCACTCAACGGGGTACGATGTGGCCACAAGCCTGAGCAACAATGGCGACGCGACACCAAAGTTTTGGGAGTCACGGACCATCGGCCGCGAGCAATGACCCGGAGACTGGAACACAACGGGTTGCATTTGACTTATGTGGTCCACTTCCGGCCGCTGGAGTAAGTGGTCCTTTTCCTTTCTCTCTTTTTTTTTTGATGGGGAATAAATAAGACTACAGCACCAATAATTTTTATCGCATCCCACCGGACACAGGATTGAAAAACAATTAAAAAAAAAAAGCCAGGATACGCTAAACAGTTCGGCGCGCAACGCGAAGCGATCAATTTTTACTAAACTTCATCCTCGTACGTCAGACTTTTAAAAATGAAGACGTCTTCGGCTAGGCCATTTTGCACGCGCGAAAACCGATTGTTCGTCTTCACGTGTGTCGATTTCGTTTTCAATCGTTCATTTTTTGGGCATTTGAAACTCTCTCTCTCTTCGGCAATTCGCACGCATCCGAATCAATTTCGGACGTTCGCGTGTCAATATGGAATTCGATCCCTCACTTTAAAGAGTTCTTAACCAATCGGATCACTTGTTAACTATACCCGGCGTGAGAATTAATCGGCTGCTCCGCTTATTCACTTGCCCGACTCGATCTCGATCGATCATCCCGGACTATTAACGAATCAAACGAGTTACTAACCAAGTTTTCGCATCAATCTAATCCTTGTTACATCGGCTTCGCGTGTCATTTTTTAAATTCTATCCCTCACGCGGGACCGTTCGACCCGTCGGATCCTTTCGAACATTTAGATCGATCGCTCGACCAAATTGTCTAATTTAGCAATCAATCGCGTGATTACGGTAGCTCCCAGTCTCCATAATCGAACGTTTTTCGGTTTTGTTTTCTTAATTGTCATTCGTCGCCATCATTTTTTCGCTCGCGTGCCAACCGATCCAATCGTTCATTTTCGACCATTAACCAATCGGATCTCGTTTCTGGGTGAGAGTAATCGATTTTTTATAGACGGTAGTAAATGCCAAGAACATCTTATTCAGTGGAACCATCTAAAAATATTCAAATTACGATTTTTAATTGAAGTCGCCATTCTTCTAAAAACATCCCGCCGCGTCGGATCGAAAAGTGGGAAATCTATCGTTTATCGAAAAGAATCACTTGGAGGATCGTTAGAAAGAAAGAAATCGATCACGTGTCTAGCCGAGTCACGTGTCATCGGATAGAATCAATTCCCGAGCAAGAGAGAATTTCTTGATCGCGTGTTTCTGTTATGCTTGTGTTCAATTAATTTCCTCTTGGCCGGGGAATTAAAATTCCCAATCTCTTCTCCTCTTTTATTTACATAATAATTATCCGCTCGCGTTTTACTTTGCTTTCAGGCAATTGCATTCGAGTATTATGTATGGAGGAAGAATTTTCAACTGGGTTCTGTTTCTCGATATTCCAATTAAGAACAGAAAAATAGCTTTGGAGAATTTAAAATCCCTAGTTTCCGTCAGCGTTCATTTATTCGCTAAGAGACTCCAATCACGTATGAGGGATGATAACTCTATTTGGTCGGATATGCGAACAAGGCCTTCCACCATTTTTATTATTAATTACTAATAAGCCTCCTCTCATTTCGAAATTAAAACCCCGGCAAGAAGTTAAAACCCCTTGAATTAAAACAGATGTAATTTTCGGATTTACAGTATTAAAAAAATAAATAATAAATAAAAATCCTATCGAGCGACGGACAGCAATTAAAGTAACGTCAGGTAAGAGAAAGGTAAACCTATACAGCGCGTAGCAAAGTCGCGTCGCCGCGGCGCTAATCGTTGACGGTGAGACTTGGTGCTAAAGCGTTTTGGGTTTTAATAACATGTAAAAAGTGACATTATTCACCTGTATCTATTAACGAGCGTCAATGGTTTCCACAAAACATTTAGCAAACACAAAAAAAAATAGCGCTTTTTATCGTGTCATTCATCAGTTGGTTGCGCTGTTAGCGTCGGATCGATAACATAATTCATCCGGATATAATGCGACTCTTACAGGGCACGGATGACCATATTAGGGGCCCCAAATAGAGGGTCGCTCCTGTTTAAACGAAGAATGCCGAGAGCTTAACTTACCGATACCTCAGTTATAAAAAAAACTCAACCAAATCCGACACGGCCAGGGCTGGCGCTTGAAAGAGAAAGAATAGGCAACAAAAAAATGATGGACCACAATTAAAATTCATCCGGATATAATGCGACTCTTAAAGGGCACGGATGACCATATTAGTGGGCTCAAACAGAAGGTCGCTCCCGTTTAAGCAAAGAATGCCAAGGGCTTAACTCGCCGATACCTCCGTTATAAAAAAAGTAAACCAAATCCGACACGGCCAGGACTGGCGCTTGAAAGAGAAAGAAAAGGCAACAAAAAAAAAGAGAGCTTTAGTGGGATTAAAACGAATCTATATCTGGTCCGCCATCTTTCCAGTCGAGATATTCCGATAAAATAAACAAGAGACAATATGCCATAAGTCTGCCATTGAGGGGTTCTGCTCTATTACAGAAAAGTGTTCTTCGAAAACGACTGCTACCTAATGAACAGCAATTGTTTCCCAAAAGCCATCTGGACAGTGTCTCTCCGTCATGCTTCGACCGATTAGGACACGGCTACCTGCAGAATTTTAAAATTCGTTTTGGAAATTTATTATCCCTGCCCCGTTTCTATAAAGCGAGTTGACAAAGTAGACATTTAAAAATGGATGATTATTGAGCGAGTGATTTGCGACGGCAGAATCTCACGGCAGTCACGTGAAGTCACGCGGCACTCGTGACGGCAATTTAGATAGGGATCGGAAGGAAAACGTCATCCAATAGAAAATAATAAAATAACATAGATTGTTCACTACTCGGACGGATATATATTTCTTCCCGTTAAGTCTTTTGTGTGTGACCAAGCATCCGAAACGCGATCAGCCAAGCAAAACCATGTTGGAAAAATATTCCGTCTTAATTGTTGGCTTAAAAGGTGAGGTAATAACGGATATTTACGAACCAATCTGTACTACGGCGAAAGGCGAAAAAAAAAAAAAATGCACAACAGGAGGCGCTCCCCCCAGCGACACGCCCTCTAATGGTCGCTTAGCAACCGCACGCGCCTACAGATAGTCGCTTAGAAACCACGCGGCAGCGGGATAGTAACCTAGCAACTGTCACTATGGTGAAACGCGCGAGCTGATCAGTTTCCGGAGAGCACTTTTTTTTTTTTCTTTCCTTCGTTTTTTTTTTTCGCCTCCGCACCGCGTTTGCTTTTTTATGTGAAATCGTTCGACTGATTGCTTCTTGTTTGCCTTTTTTCTTCCCCCTCTCGCTACCGGAAGTTATATCGGAGCGGAAGTGACAGATTAGTGGCGCGAGGTGACGAGAGAAGAGGAGGCAGAAAAACATTGTTTTTTATTATTTGCTCCATCCTCCTCCATGTTTCGGGTTAAATGGTGCAGTTTTTTAGCGGTCGGCTCCATGTCTGTTTTTCTTGGTGCTTAATCGTTAAGCGAATCTTCCCACCTTAGTATTATTTTTATCATTAACATTTTTATTTTATTATTATTTTTTTTAAATTTCCCTGTATCCCTCTCGGATTTACGCTGTTAAAAATAATTTTTATTTATGTTACGAATAAACTAATAATAAATTTGAATTTTTAAAAATAATATACGAGAAGGTTCTCTAATTTGCATATTCAATTTAGTAGATTTATGCCCCCGTGTGACGTAAGCCTACGTCACCAGTGAAAAATAACCAAAATTTTTATTTTATTTATTTTTAGGGGGTAAATTAAGAAATAACTCATTGAGAATTTAAAGGATTTTTTATTTAAAAATAAATATAGGTCTGACCACAATGGAGGGCATTAACAGAATAAAAAAAAAAATGCCAGAGGAAAAAAAAAAGGGTTAAAAAATATTCTATTATCGCATTGTGTAACCAAAGATCGACCAATATTTGGACTCAAAAAAATGCATTTCCAGGATTACTTGACCCAATTTTTAAGGGGGAACCGAGTTATATCCTGGCATAATGGGGCGAGCGAAAGCACTGGAGTATTTCCATGACTTATTTAACTTTCAATTATTTTAAACTCGTTTTTTTTTTCGTTTCTGTAATCTGTCAACAACCAATTTCATAATTAGGCCCATTAGGAACGAGTTCAATAGGCCTAAAAATCCACATACAGGCTAAATTCCAAACGTCATCGCGAAATGCCTCCTAACGGTGATTTTGGACTATAGAAAAACTTTAAAAAAGTAGCCAAATTTTCGCCCTGTAGATAAACTGGGTTGTCAGTTACCGCTTCCACACTAAAATGTAGTTTGGATGACAAAGTCGCGACGCGTAACTCGAATCGCGTCCTGTAAAACGGACTAGAGAAGAAAATAAAAGACTGTGGACACTTTCGGGAGCGACCCCTCGTGTCACTCACCTGAACTATTGCTCCTTTTGCAGCTTTTTCATCTTTTGACGCGATCAGCCGGACTGACGGACAGGAAACGGCTCCAATTATCGACTGCAATCGGTCACGGCACAGTGGCTCCCCCTGGTGGGACGCCCCCGCGTGGTGTGTCTGGGAAACTCTCATAAAAAAAAGGAGAGGAAAAAAAAAATACACATCTGTTTCGTTTGACTAATTTTTTTTTTAGAAACGAGGATTTGTGACAGGAAGTGTGGGTATATTTTTTTGCCAGGCTCGCCCCTTCTCTGATGCGCTTGAGAGTATCGAAAGGTGTCGAGTTAAATAAATTTAAGACTCAGTATACTTTAGATTGAATCATAGAAACCGCAAAAGTTATTTTCTTCTGTTCTTCTGCGGATTTCGGGAGTTGTAATATGTAGAAAATGTCGCAAAATGTAGGTCAAACGTTGACAATTTGTATAGCTTTCTATCACATTTATTTGCATTATTTTATTGCGAGTTCAGCCCAATTTCCGAGCGAAGAAGATCTAAGTTTACCCGGTGAGACAGTTTTAAGTTTTATTAGTTAATCGAAACTCGATTAAGCAGAGAGCTTTTTCTGTTATTCCCCTTTAGTTGGCGTGGTAATCCTTTATTGGGAGCATAAATAATCGATTTATCTCTAAATCGAAACAAAGATAGTGTTCGTAGTAGCATAAAGTGTTCAGCATATCCGGGTCAGGAGTACTCCCTCTCCTATCGGCAACAAACAGGTTGCTCTAACTCCCTCCCATCTAGTTACAAAAGCTGAAGTCGTGACTGTGAACCCCCTTGTGGAAATTCGCACCTAATGAGGGTGTTAAAATTCACCCCTTTGGGAACTTTACCGAAGTTCGAGAGAACGTGAGAACTTCTGTACTTGGCTGACTCTGGGGTCACGGGATTTAGAAGATAGAAGGTTGGATTGAGCCATCAGCACTGCTCTGAAAAGAGACTTCTGTTCTGGCCTAGCAGGAAAATGATCTGGCGTTAATTTTTGCCAATTTGCTCGTTTCCTACCAGCTGCTCCATATAGTTTCTGCAAAACTTCTTTTTATTTTTCCACCCCCTTCTAGTAATCGAGTTAATAATGGCTAAAGTCTCGTAGATGGCATTTATTTTAAACTATCCTCAGACGTAAATTTCGAAATATTATTTTAATGAATAAAAAAGTGAAAGACAAAATTTCGGCCACATTTAAAACAGGAGAGCGGTAAAAGAAGAAGAAGAAGAGAGACAGAAAGCAACAGCTCATCTGAAGAGCACAGTGGAGCGCAACAGTTTTAACGTTAGGAGAAGAAAAACGCTTTACTTCTTATCATGCGAGCTGGCGACACAAAT
This sequence comes from Olivierus martensii, assembly GCA_000484575.1. Lineage (NCBI taxonomy): Eukaryota > Metazoa > Arthropoda > Arachnida > Scorpiones > Buthidae > Olivierus > Olivierus martensii. The sequence goes on from AYEL01088692.1 coordinate 87,248, forward strand.
CTCCAGGTAGAAATGTTGTCCAACAAAAACGCCTACAAATCCCTAAAGACAAGTTACAACCGCAGAGGAGGGGAACGATCTTTTGTCAACCTTTGGCTCACTGCCAACTGGGACTTCGGCACTTCTACAAACGTCACAAGATGTCTCCTTCACTCCTACTTTCTGTCAAAATCGCTAGCTTTCTCCTTCAAATTTATCTAATTTTCTAGAAATAAAATTGGAAATTGTGCTGCACAGAATAGTTGCCATCATATATATCGTATCCGCAACCATTCTAAATAAATTGATTTCTGTTTTTTTTTTTTTATACGAAAGATGTTTAAAAATCTTTTAGATAAATGGATCTATAGTGGACAAATAAATAAATTGATTTCTGTTTTTTTTTTATACGAAAGATGTTTAAAAATCTTTTAGATAAATGGATCTATAGTGGACAATAACGATGTTTATTTATTTTTATCTTTACTGTATGGGATATTCTGTTAGAAATTATGATAAATAACTCCTTTATGCTCACATTTATCATAAAAATATGTCTACAACGAAAAATTGTGATGTATTAATTAGGCTAGACTCAGAGTGATGGTGAACTGATAAGGATGGTGACTTCTGCACAGTATAGGAGATTTATTGCTCGATCTCGATACGATATAAGCAAGATTTTTATATATTATGGATTAAAATAGAGATAATTAGATTTATGGTCATCGAGATTGCCTTAATCCAGTTGTCAAAAAATAAGAGATACCGGGGTTTCGTCACAGGCTTCAATAAAACGTATATCGCGTGTTAGCCAGGAGGGACGAAATAAACAAACAAAATGTCCGACAGGAAGAGAGAGACGAAACCGAAAAGTAGACGATATATACCGTCACTTCCGGTGCGTTTCGCAGAAGTGGATGACAGATTGGTGACAGATGTCCTCCGACCGAACGGGAACCAGACGCCGACCAAAGGGGTTGATGCGTCATACAACTCCAAATACATCTTCCATTACCGAAACCCCCGCACACTCGTCTACCTAATTAGGTGTAGCGATTTCTTTATGTGCATGCTGAAACGGCCCTTAAAACGTCGGCATTTTCATATAAAAACACGCTTTTATTAATAGTTCTCTTTCGGAATATTTATAGGGCTTTCTTTCTATTAAAATGTTTTGTTTTGTTTTCCTGGTAGAGAGGGAGAGTCTAATCATTTTACTCCAACGATTTAAATTGAATATTTCCAATAGTCTCGGAAGACATGGAAACATCCGCATTTAATATTAAATTGGTCTCTCTGCTAGAGTTAATCTAATAGAACAAAAAAAGATTAATCAATGGAATATATATTTTTTTCTTTATTTCTTTTTTTTTTTTTATAACCAATCATAAATCTGAAAAGTGCACATTTATCACCGCTGATATTTATTTTCTTATTTATTAGGATTTGCTGCATGATTTATAGAAAGGGATGCTCTTGCCAAACCAACCAAAACAATCGAAGGAAGTCATACAACTTATCCAGAGGTCTTTACGGGTTAATCTTCTCTGTTTGTGTCAAGGCTACGAAGAGTGAAGAAGAAAAAAAAAAAAAAAATGAAGAGAAAGGGCTTGAAACCAATCAGTTCCGGCAGAGGACTACATAAGGGGATTGTGTAAGCAAATCTGAACCAGTTATTTCGATGCTATCAATTATAGAACTCGTTCTTTTCGCCTCATCTCGGCAAAATGTTGATTGATAATTGTAAGTCTCTAGATAATCCACGGGCTAGCGCGTATCAGACAAAATTTGGAACATTCTAAGAATGGTTTAATTGGAACTCATTGATCCCTTTTGCTAAAGATAATGTGCTCGTGGGATACTGGAAAAGTTACACGGATTTAAAAGATGGATGCAGATGGACCCATAACACAATTAGAGATTAATTTATTATCGAAATTTTCCGGTATCCAGAGAGTTAAAACTGTTCTCCACCGTCGAATGATTTGGATATAATTAAAACAGCATTTCTTGGTTTGTAAGTTGGGGGAGTTTACATCCTGCTATATAAGCTTGAAATATACGGACGGCGGTATTTATCATTCACTGAATTCTATCAAAACTCTCCCCCCCAACCAAAATGGCATCCAACGATCGAGGCAAAACATGAAGTTTTCATCTTGATTGCCAATCCAAACCATTTCAACAATTCACATCTGGTAACGTTATGGGCAACAAATCAGCCACCACAAAACCGATCGCACATGTCGGTTGGATTGCGCCACGCGTGTGACCGAATTTTCGTTCGCGATTTTGCTGGCCACTCTTCATTTTGAGGAAAGAAGCCAAAGATGCCGCTATCAACGCGTCTGTACGGAGTTGAGGGTGCGTTAATGTCCTCCCATTCTTCACACTCAATTTACCGCGATCTGAGGAGACCGAAAGATGGGAATGGCGAAGGAGGGGAAGAAGATCAGGCAAACAACGACGCCACTGTGACCTGAGGGGTCAAAAAGTCACATCGAACCATATCAAAGGTCGATTGTTGCTGCGGCTCTACAAAGTAATCCTATCAAATTAAAATTAGCCTCTCTCTCTCTCTCTCTCTATTTCTCTCTCTCCACCACTTTATACGACTCCATCAAGTGATTTATTGTTTTATATCAAGTGGTGATGTTTTCTGCCACGCGCTCTGACGTATCATTTCGGATGTGGAATTGAGATAATATTCAATATTTTGAATCGCCCTAACAATATTTTGACATCTGTTCGATGATATACACCCGCGTAATATGAGGCATGAAAAATACGTTGCGAAATAAGATTTTCTTACCGCGTAAAATCGAACAGGAACTCTTTATGTATATTAAATTTCTTTTTTAACTCTGACGCCATTTTGTTCTAGAGAAAGAGTTTGCGTCCACCATTCTGCGATTGATAAGTTACAGAACTATTTCGGGGTCCTTCGGTTGCCTCATGTCACCTCCAACCTCCTTTCAGATGCAATCTACCGTAACTCCTTCATTTCCTGCTTCAGTCTCCTTCAAGGACAGAAAAAAAAATCAAACCGAAAAATCCTTCTTCATTACTTGATCACTTCTTTCTTTCTTTCCCCCCCTGGAAACGGAAGGGTGGGGTGGTGCAAACGACCGGAACGCACCAGGTGGGCGGAATTATGCCATATTTACATTACTCTATCGGTGTTTTCTTAATTCTTTTTTTTTTTGTTATTGCCCTCCGACGACTCCTCTGACCCTGTTGCACATTTTTCGAAAAGTCACTTTCTTTTTTTTTTTTGTTATTGCCCTCCGACGACTCCTCTGACCCTGTTGCACATTTTTCGAAAGGTGTTAAACGGGTGACGCGTTTACTAAAAACTTTTAACTCGTTTCGAGCGGTTTTAACGGTTTTTTTTTTTTATATATATTTTTATTTTTATTAAACGCCGCAGCCTGTATAAATCAATAGATCCGGTCGATAACCGGGTTAAGGAAGAAAACATCAAAACATTATAAATATTAGAAAGTCCTCGTAATTAATTTAAACCCAGGCGGTGTCAATTTAAATAAGCGCATGATTCATGTCGCGGAGCGCGCGCGCCCGCTCGCACACGTTTGATTTGTAGTACGCATCTCGTGCATATCAATATGTCAATTTCGTCGCGTGTCTTTTATCAATGTAGTTCGTGCGATAAATGTCGATTTCGACTCACGTGATTCGAATAAAATTTATTATTATTATTTTTTTTTTTTTTTGAATTATTATAATATATTTTATTTTATTATTAAATAATTTATTTTTTAATATTATTAATAATTTTTAAAAAAAAAATTTAATTTTAAATAATTATTTTTTTTTTTTTTCTCTCGTAAGTAGTGACTATTTAAAGCCATTTTCGTTCGCCAAATTTATTTATAAATATACGAATTTTTTTTATTTTATTTTAATTATTAATTTTTGCCGAGCAATTGAATGTAAAGTTATCGATGTGGAAATGAGTTAACCTGAAATTTTTTAGAGTAACTAATTAGCATTTATAAAATTTATTCGCGGAATAACCCGTTAAATTGTTCGATTTTTTTTATTATTTTTTATTTTTGAATTTTTCTATGGAGGAAAGCACTTGTGCGATTGTTTCTCTCTCTCTCTCTCTCTCGTCGTTTTTTTTTTCGTTCTTGGGAATCAAAAGCGCGCACCTGCAATTGTTATAGGCACGCGCTTTTTTATCTCTTCTGGTAAGCAATATGTTACTCTTTCCGACTTCTAAACAGCATAATTGGTAGCGGATCCCTTCGCTCCCCCTTCCTCCCCCGCCAGCGCACACAAAATGCTAAGCGCCATTATGCCTAGTTCCTGACGTCGATTATCGGCAGCGTCGAAGAAGAACGCTTCATCGATCGTAGCGGAACGTCGACGGGAGACAGAAGGGGACAACAGGTCACCGAACGCTTGTTTTCACCCCGCTCTCCCTCAAACGCTGTTTAGAGAGGGATTCAGTGTAGCGGCAAAATTCGACCCACCTGTTGCTCTCACACGCTCATATAAGTCACCGGAAGTCCGGTTGGGTTTTTCTTTGATGGTTCCCGTCGCAGGTGGCAGACGACAGCGCTTCTTAGCCGCGCCGTCCGTGTGTCTATACATCAATAGAGAAGCGCCCGATCACGTACCTACCACGTCTCTTCTCTATTCTATTTTTTCCCAATTATTCGCCAATAGAGAGGTGCCTGATCACATAACTATAACGTTTCCTCTTTATTCTAATTTTTTTTCGCAATTATTCACCAAAACAGAGGTACCCGATCACCTAACTACTATTTCTCTTCTATATTCTAATTTTTTTTTCAATTATTCACCATAGAGAGGTGCCTGATCACATAACTATGACGTCTACTCTCTATTTTAATTTTTCCCCAATTATTCATCAATAGAGAAGTGCCTCATCACATAACTATGATGTCTACTCTCTATTTTAAATTTTCCTCAATTATTCATCAATAGAGAAGTGCCTGATCACATAACTATGACGTCTACTCTCTATTTTAATTTTTCCCCAATTATTCATCAATAGAGAAGTGCCTGATCACATAACTATGACGTCTACTCTCTATTTTAATTTTTCCCAATTATTCACCAATAGAGAAGTGCCTGATCACGTAACTATGACGTCTCCTTTCTATTCTAACTTTTTCTCAATATCCCAACAAGTATTAACAGGACAAATATGTTCTAAATCGATCAACAATTCCCATCTTTCGTTTTTATTTTTACTTATTTATTTATTTCGAACAGAAATCTCCCACGAATTAAAAGATGCAGAAAGTCGAAACAAATTATTACTTTTTTAAAAGATGCCGAATAACTTCATCCATCATAAATCTCCTATACCGAAGAAAGTAACCCTGTCCTTACTCTCAGCCGGATCTAACTCGACTGATTAGCCTTATTGGTGGCTATTCCCTCTCGTAATATGCCCTAATTATATGGAAGAAGTTAGCCCGGAGCTTTATATGAGAGAAACAGGCGCAAAGCAATTGTCATAATTGAGACCAGAACAAGCAGAAAAGTGCAGTTGCACTTTTCAAAAACCGGATCGTGGATATTTAATATTAATTGATTCTGGTGCATTATCCTCTTCTTCTCTCTACGACAATATATATATATAGAAAAAAAGGACATAGTCCTTAAAAATTTAAGATATATCAGAATTATTTAATTGGTTGTTTTTGCATCTTCAATATGTCAGAAGTATTTAATTGGTTTCTTTTGCATCTTCAATATATCAGAATTATTTAATTTGCTTTTGCATCTTCAATATATCAAAACTATTCAAATGGTTTCTTTTGCATCTTCAATATATCAGAAGTATTTAATTGGTTGCTTTTGCATCTTCAGTATATCAGAATTATTTAATTGGTTTCTTTTGCATCTTCAATATAGAATTATTTAATTGGTTGCTTTTGCATCTTCAATATGTCAGAATTATTTAATTGGTTGTTTTGCATCTTCAATATGTTAGAATTATTTAATTGATTTCCTTTGCATCTTCAGTATATGAGAATTATTTAATTGGTTTCATGAATAAATATAATAAAGATTAATTTGTAGTACTTAAAAGTGCTTAATTTTTTGCTTTTTTAATTTTCACTACTAGTTTTTTTTAAGACGTCAAAAAGATACTATGGTTAAGTCATTATAAATATATCTTATTTTAAGATTAATTTAAATATATATATATAATTAACAGCAATTTTTATTTCTATTACATATAATTTTTTAAAAAGTTTATTTTTTTACGGGAATTAAATGCATTTCGATCGTCCGATAGTGATCCTCTTTAGTAGTTTTCAGAGAACCCTAACAAAACATCAAAAATCACTATGGCCAGTGTAACCTTTACTTTGTTTCTTAAAATTTTATATCATGAAAAGTTTTATGATTACAAATGTAAGTTTTAATACGCTTGTATCGGGTTGGCCATAGTGGTTTTTGATGTTCTGTTAGGGTTCTCTGAAGAGAATCATCATTGGATGATTGAAATACATTCTGTTTCCGTAAAAAAAGAACTTAAAAAAATTATATGTAATAAAAATATTTGTGCTATAAATTATATATATAGGCTATTTAAAAATTATAATGACTTGACCAAAGTATTTCTTTTACATCTTAAAAAAACTAGTGATGAGAATTAAAAAAGGAAAAAAGTTAAGTGCATATAAATAAGTATTATGAATTAATCCTTATTATATTTATTCATAAAAATACTACCATCCAAAGATAAATGATAATTACTGATTAGATATTACTTAGAATATATATATATATATTCTTAAGGTAACACTGGTTAAACCAAAAAAAGACTTATTACTCAATAATATATAAAAGTTTCTCAACATCCAAATCATAAATTTCCTTACTTCATAAGCAGTTACAGAAAGAATTAAAATTGCCTACTTTCCGAAACTGTCATTTATGTGTCCAATTTTAACATTGATTTATCTAGCAAAGATCTCCTTGGAGATGAACGTCAATATTGTTGCGTCATCGCGACGTCATAAATTAACAATTTGATGACCATTGTTACGTCGCGATCACATATCCGACGGGATGTCACTTAAATCGGTTAAGCCATATGTTGCCCCTACAGTGCTAGCGCTTAATGTCATCTATTGGCAATAATTAAACCAAAATTTTTATAAAAATGAATCAACAATCTATCCTGTAGGATTAAAAGATCGGTCTCTTGTCAGCAAAATATCATTACTGAATTTTATAAAAATCATCGAATCAGTTCAAAAGTTATATTCAGTCTTATAAGCCTTCATTTCCTTCGGAAAATAGGCTAACAATGAATTAAAATATAATTTTTTTAAATTAAATATTTTACATAGCATTGAGCTTATTTTCAAGCCCAAAGATAGTAATACTAAATTTTATTAAGTTAAAAAAGAAAGTGAAAATCTGTAAACTGTATTTACAGTATAAAACGCTTATGGACTATATATGTCTATCCGCAAAATGTAATGGTTTATTAAATACTGTGCCACAAATGATAGCATATTATTTGTGGCATAAAATATTAGCGCAGGGGTGCTCAGTTCTTGTCCTGAAGGACAAGAACTGAGGATCGCTGAGCACCCCTGCGCTAATATTTTATGGATTTTAAAATGTTTACATTTTATCTTAGATGTTTTAACTTATATCTTTAATTTAAATGTATTAATATTTAACTTAGAATATTGATTATTTTCATGCCTGAAATACTTATATATTCATACATAAAAAATATTTATATACAATATATATATATATATTTAGAGTACAGTACAATACATCTGCACTTACTAATTAATAATTATCCAAGACGTGAAAGTGATTTAAAAATCACTTTAAATTCTTGACAATTAAACAATTTCTTGCCAAACAAATTAAAATATTTAACTGATCTTTTATATCAGCGAAGTTAAATTATTAACATTATTAAAATTATTCAAAAGGGGAAATTTTTTTTTAGTAATTCCCTAATTTTTACAGTTTTCCCTAGTTGTGTCTCCAACTTGCAAAAACATTTCGTGTGTTGCTAGGGAATTTAAAAATAACACATCAGATATTTAAAACTATTTGAATTAATGCCTAACAAATATCAAATCATGCATTTTATTTATAACTTTTATACAGTACTTTTATTTATAAATAGAATACAGTACTTTATTTAGATCATATCTGATCTAAATAAAAGTACTGTATTCTATTTATAGACTCAATACTTGGCTCATTTTATAAAATTATTTCAAGAATTAAATTTTTTTGGATTTTATTTGATATATTCTTCATTCTTGAATACTGTATAAATCTTTATAAGAATAAAAAATTTGATAAAAATGTAATTTAAACAATTCTTCAGTGGCCACAGTTTTGCAACGTACTCGGACTTGAATCATAGTGTACAGGCGAAAAAACAAATACAGTACTACATAGCAAATATAATAACGTACATATACACATAGAGTTAAAACATTATATACCAATGGTGGCCACATGCGGCTCTTTGGTATCTTCAATGTGGCTCTTACAGCATGAAAGTCAATAGTTAATATGGAGTAAATATCTACTTAATTTTTAAAAATAGTATACTGTATTTTGTAATTTATTTTTTTTATTGCAAAAAGGCATCTAAATGAAATAAATTCATGTAAAATATATAATAAATAATTTTGAAGCCATTGTTAAGATTAACCGAAAAACTGATGTGGTTCTTAATGACGTGAAGCTTGGCCACCCGTTATATATTATTCGAATTTTTTTTTTCATAAGATATTAAAATTAAAACAGTATGTAAGATATTTCTGATCATATATTTTAAATAAACACTATATTGGAGGTAATTTTAAATTAAAGCTTTTATAAAAAGCACTACAATTTTACAAATTAAAGTTATATTCAAGATTTTATGTTTGGACTAGCAATAATTTTCCTTATAAATAATACAACATAAAAATTTACAATATATTATTTTTTTAATCAATTTTATCAGCCTACAACAAAATCCGGAGCTTATTTTTTAAATTTAATCATCTCTTCTACAATACAGATTATTACAACATATTAAAATTCCATTTTTATAGATCAGATATGCATTTTTGCAGATAAGAACCGAAAAATTACATTTTTGCCACAATTGACAGTATTCGATATTTATTATATAAAATATTATGAAATGTTATTTTTTATTACAATAAACAAAAAAAGTATAGTTTCGAAAAAATATCTAGTTAAATCAAAACTCCTATCAGATCATCAACGAAATTCAATTTCTCGAATTACGTTCTATAAAATATACAATATTAAAATTTATTAAACTTTTAAGTATTTGAGTAAACATTTTAGTTCACTAATTAACTTTACTAAAATCTATCCAAAATTACCTTATATAAAATGACCAGACGTCCCGGATTAGCCGGGACAGTCCCGGTTTTTGAGTCTTTGTCCGGATTGTCCCGTTTTTTACTTTTAAGTAAATACTTCATATTAAATTTTTTTTTTAAATTAATTAGATTTAATTTAAAAAAATTAGCTTCTGAAGAATTCTCCTTCCCAACTTTTACTATACATAGAATATGGTCACACTAATATAACCAATTTGGATGAATCAATCTGAAGAAACAGTAATAAAAGTAATAGTAAAATATATTGTTTATATTTCTTCATCTTTTCCTGCTTTTTGAAATTTTTTTTTATAATTTATTTGGATTTTTGTCCAACTCCACACACTTACCCAATATTAAAACGCCGAGGGACGCAGGACAAATTGTTAAAAATCAGGACTGTCCCGCCAAAAGCGGGACGTCTGGTCACCTTAATCTATATTATTGAATATTAGGTAGGTTTTTAGAACTCAATGACAAGTTAAACAAAGATAAATTAATTCATAAGAGAATTATTTTTTAAAAATTTTTGAATATTTGGTTTTTTAAAATATTAATTTTCTCTTTTAATAAAAGAGAAAAATATTATTTAATGTCACAGTAAGCAATTTTCTACAAATAATTCTAATTACGAATAATTTTATCATAAAATGTAATAATAAAATTTTATGCAAAATTGAAATTTTGAAGTGATTCAAAAATTTCTCAAAATCTGCTTATGGAAATTTTAAATTATTATAATAAAAAAATACTTCTTAAAAAAATTGGCAAAATGTCAAAAATTGCAATAATTAGAATCAAAGTAAACTATTTTTTTAATAAAACAAATTTTATAATAATTTTGTTGATATATAGTGAAATATATCAAATTCGTTATACATGGATATTTTATGTTTTAACTAAAGCGACCAGATATCCTGATTAGCCAGGACAGTCCTGGTTTTTGAGTCTTTGTCCTGACTTAAAAAAATGCCCTGGATTTGTCCCAGTTTTGAATAAAATGTCCCAGATTGTCCCATTTTTTATTTATAAGTAATGTCACCTAGAAAATCTGATCACTAATTTTACTCATCAGTATCGAATAATGGTAGATTCTAAAACAAACTCGTATATATGGTAATGATATAAAATATTTATATTACCGCGATAGAGATATAAATATTTATATCAATATCGTGACATATATATCATTACCGCAATACAATATTGATCTCATAAAACTGAACAAATACAGTAATAATTTGCTGCATAATTAATTTCCCGATCGCAATCAAATCACTTGAAAACTTTTTTTTTTTTTTTTTTTTTTTTTTTTTTTTTTTTTTTTTTTTTTTTTTTTTTGAAAATTTTTTTTTTGAATTTTTCGAATAATTTTATTATAAATTATCTGCAATTTAATTAATTATTTAAAGTGTAACGAAATGAAATTTTTCTTGAAATCTAATAAGAATTTTAAAAAATGCAACTAAATATACTCTGATCTCGGTGATAAACCGTTGAATTATTAAAATAAATTTAACAAAATTGCATTGGATTGTTAATATTAATACAATTCGATGATAATCTTGCTAAGTAATGCCTCAGAGCAAGACCAGCTCAACATACATTCGAGCGGAGCGCCCGCTCAGGGCTCCAAAAGGTCTTGGCGCATTTTTTGTTTTTATTATTATTAATATAGTAAGACACAATTATTTTTTACACATAATTTAAACGGATTTTGGCTCACCATCAAAATTGATGATTTGAGGGTCGCAACAAAAATTTTCCGCTCGGGGCACTAAAAACTCTACAGCCGTAAAGTCAATAGAGTGACTTTATACAGCTGGTACTGCCTCAGAGCCTTCATCAGACAGTACTGTATTAATATCTTAGAAGCAATTTTTCACATAAATATACAGTATTTTATGTTCTTATATAGTGCTGTACATGGAAAATATCATAGTAATAAAATTAAATAGTTATTAAAATATCAGATAAAATTTTCTAATTAAAATTTGCATTTACTTTTAAAAATCTAAAATAACTATAAGAAGATTCCAATTTATAAATAAATTATTATTTTGATAATTTAAAATCAATTAATTTTTATTAAACTATTTAATTAAACATAATAAATAATTCCTGAATTATTAATACTTAAACTATTATTAATCAATCGAATAGTAAATATAAAATTAAAATATTGATATAAAATTTTGTAAAACAATGAAATTTTTATGTATATAATTCTTTATTATTATTTATTAAATCAAAAAATTAAAAATCAATATAAAGTATAATAAAAGATAAACAAAAAATAGACCTTAAGAGGAGTTGAAGAATACGAAACGAGCGCGACACGAACCCGAGGAAATAGTCTTCCCATTTATATCATCACGTGGGGAGACGGAGACGAGATCGAGCAACCGATGTGATAAGTCATAAAACTGCGTTTTGTCTCACTAACTCCATCAATTTTTCGTTTTCCATTACAAAAATACAATAAAAATTAAAAACAAATTATCACGTGGTGAGACGGAGATGAGATCGAGCAACCGATGTGATAAGTCATAAAACTGCGTTTTGTCACACTAACTCCATCAATTTTTCGTTTTCCATTACAAAAATACAATAAAAATTAAAAACAAACTAAACTGAAAACTGTTTTAAAAAAACATCCAAATCCAATGTAACAGACGATAATTGAAAGAGGTCCCGGGAAAATATCGTTGCAGACGTAAGTTGGACGAGACTCGTTCTTGGAATGGACGAGAATCTCGTCCCTTGGAAAACATTGAACAAATTTTCCTGAATACTCGTGTCGTGCTCTTCATGCTATTGTATAGGTAGATCCTTAACTTGCTAAATCGTATTATTAATGCAAACATTAAATAATTGTCCAACAATATGATCCATGAATAAAAATTACAAAATTTACCTTTTTAATTAAAGTTAAACGATAGTAAACGAATAACTTGAATACAAACTTTAATTAAAATAATTCATTATTATATTAGTATCGTATTACAAATTTTTGTTGTTATTCCGTTTTAATGTTTACTAAAATATATGTTTTCGTATTTAAATATTTTTATTTTATATTTTAAATTATATAAATATTTATGATACTAACAAATAAAAATTTTCAACAAAAATGTGCTGTACTTTGATCACACTAACAGATATTTTTATTTTTATTTACTTTTTTAACAATTTAACTGTAAGTATAACTGAAACGTTTAAAATATGTTGTACTTCGATCACACTAACAATTTTTGTAATTTTTTTTTCCTCAATTAATTGATTAATAGATTAATTTTGCTTAAAACTTTTTTCATTTCGTTGTAATGTTTCTTGGCAAATTGGGCAAATTTATTACAAAAATACCGTAATCACAATTGTTGGAATTTTTTAATAAGATGTCACTTTTTTAGATATAATTTTATAGAACGATTTAAAATTTAATTCATTAATTTTATTCCTGTAAGAAAAAGATTAATAAAATAGCAAAAAATTATATTCCTTTAAAAATTTTAAGCATTTTTTATAATATAAATGATCCTAAAGTCTCCATACATAGAGATAATTTTTTTCTTTTGCAGTTGATGTACTAAGATGTCTTTTGTTCCAAGGGGAATGTGCGGAAACATCCTCATGGCAGAATCAGGAAGTGCATACAATATTATGGAGCCCATATACAGTATACTTATGTAACTTAAAAGTTGTTACATAAAATTAACATTTTGCTAACATATAGAGATTTTTGAATCGCCATGCAATAAAATGCATCGTTTATGTGTCTGTCTGCAGCAATTAATCAATTTCCAGATAATAATTTTTACAAGAAAATAATTTATTCTTATTTTTATAACAGATGAGAAACTTCATACATGTGTTTGATTCGCTTGTTCTCTTAGCTCTATTTAAAAAATTTCTTATGTTAAATTAAAAGTTCATCATTGTATTCACTATTGCAATAAACATTTCTGATTTTTGAAATAATAATATTAGTTCTGTAAAGAACCGATCGTCTAATTACTAAACATGTTATTTATTTTGCATTAATTACAGATAGAGGATTAAATCATCAAAATCATCGACAATGTCATAACTTATAATATCGAAATGTCATAAAAATATATTAAATAATTAAATAGTTAATATAAGAAAATCTCAGAAGATTAGACTTCCGCCATTTTTAAATAGATAAATTTACAGAGTCAAACGGTTCAAAGTTATTCGAGAGAAACCTTTGAACTTTGAATGCCGCACCATTTTGAAAAGGTTGAAGATAAAAGGTTTATTTTTATCCCCTTGAGATCATCTACAAAGAATTGGCCCTTCTTGCCAAATTTCATAAAAATCTAACATGAATTCAAGATATTTCAAGAGAATAGTTCTGGTTTGATTGTCCACCATTTTTAAATGGTTGAAAATATTGCTATATTATGATGCGCCGAGCTTGTCCTTCAAGACTGAATATCATTATTAAATTTCACAAAATAATATTAATTAGTTCAAAAGTTATTAGTGGGGACAACAAATAAAATGAATTTATGTTTGATAAAAAATAGAAGTTAATAAGTTTAATGACATGTGAAAAATAAAATTTTGGATGAACAGTTTACTCTGATTATTTCTGAGTTTCTCTGTGACATCGGCACGAATAATTCGCACTGTACAGTACACTGTTAGTTGAAACATAAATATGAAGAATTTTTGACAAGGAGATGAAATAAATTAATAAGTAAAGTGAGACGACAACATGATGATCATAATAGGTCATCACGTTGTCTATTCCTTGTTCCCCGTTAATGAATTTTGAAGTAATTAGTAGATTTTTTATGAAATTTGGTAGTGATGTTGCATTATTTAAACCTAAAGTTGCTACCATTTAAAAATGATCGATACTTCTGCCATATTCAAACAAAAAAAAAAAAAAAACTCATACTCTCTTAATATAGCCTAAATTATTAATTCGATTTTTATGCAATTTAGCAAGGTGCGACGTTAGAAAACGGTGTAAACCGATGTCAACACACTCACCACTTCCAGATTGCGATGACTTTTTAGCATCGGTTTACACCGTTTTCTAACGTCGCAGAAAAAGTAGTTCCTGCTAGATGACAAGTATTAAATGTTAGAGAGTGTAACAAATCATTATCATCGTCAAACAGAAACAGAAACAAGCTAATGTTGAGTTATTTCTGACGTTAAAAGAGACTAATCATTGGTGACTTGCTGTTGAGATTTGGAACGCGCCCTTTGTTTTCTTATGTAAGACGTTATTATGAGGCAAAATTCCTTAGATGAAGTTGCCTCAGCTTAGCGATATTTGTAAAGCTTAAAAATTCGTGAAAAAAGATGAAACACGTTCGAACAAGTATAATATTAAAATGACAGTTACCAATTGAAAAATTGGTAACTGTCATTTTAAAATTGGTCATTTTAAAATTGGTTAAATTTAGCTGCTGTATCATTAATTGGCATATATTATAAAAGATTACAGGATATCTTGAATTAATGAGATTAAAATTTTATTTTGATTTCAAATTAACATCATTAATTCATTAAATTTAATCGAATTCATTTATTTAATTTTAATTTTCCAATTAAAAGAGATGGAACCATTATTAATGGATAAAAATTTCATTTTTAATGTTTTAATATATTATTAAATACTTCTGATTGTCTCTATTAAATAAATAAATATGTTTACGTTTATTTAATACGATAAATATGCTTTGTCTAACGTTATTTTAGATGAATTCTCGAAAATGAGTTATTTTATCGGTTCAACCCAAAAATGTCGTTTTTACACTGTACTTGTTCAAACATGTCTCAGCTTGTCTAAACACGAATGAAGCTTTCACAACGTTCAAACGGAGAATATATATTTTAATTTTAAAACTAAAACAAGTGATTTATCTTTTATATCCTTTCAAATTTTAATGCTAAAGACAATATTACTTTTGGGATGACCTGATATAAATCGAATGAAATATTGAATTTTTTCATTAGTTTATGAAAATTATTTTTTAATTCAGTTGGTAAAGCTAAAATGAAATTTTTATGGGAACTAAGCGAAACCAAGATCAGAATTTAATTAAACCAAGTAAAACTTTTCTGATAGTTTGAATTTTATAAAAATTATGAAGCACTATAGCAACTCTTGTTCTTGGTTCCAATGTCATTCTTCTAGGCGGCCGGATGGCCGAGTGGTAACGCGTTGGCGTACCACGCTGGAGGACCCGGGTTGCAGAGGATAACGTTAGATTGAAACATTTTAATGTTATTTTCCCTATTTTTGCCGGAACCGGAGAAAAATAATGTTAGATCGAGGAAAACGTTAGATCGAAGTTTTACTGTATATAACAAATTATTAGGTGACGCCATTTTTAGGGCACAGCGCTACTTGCGGATTTTGTCTTTTTAGAGGAACTACAATTATATTTCTAGATACGCAATTTGTTTATGATTATTATCGTCCATCCAAAACATCTTCTCTAACCGATTCCTGATCTATTTAGGGCGTATCTCCATGCTTGCGATGGCTCCCAGGCCAACCTATCATTTATAAGGCCTTCTTTTACTTTCCTTTTTAAGATCTCTAATTAATATAATGTAATTAATATAATGTAATTAATTAATTAATATAATGTAAGCTAACATATTAGAACTTTTTAAAAAGCTTTAAAAAAAAAAAAATTTTTTTTTTTAATTTTAAACTATGAAGTTAAGCTAATGTAAAGGTTTAAATTGTTCGGATGTTATAAGCTACGTAAGGAAACTGTTCTATTGTAACCATGGTGACACTTATACGCTTCGTTATTGTGTTCTGTTCTGTGGTGATTTGAAATTGTCGCTTGAAAATGGCGTAAAGCCGAAAACGTTTGCGATGTTTTTGTGAAATAAATGTTTTTTCTCTACTGCGTATTAGTGCTGAGTTTGTTATATACTGCAACTATATATTTATCATTATGTCAAAATTGAACAAAAGTCTCAAGAATTTAAACATATATTTTTATTGAAACTCTAAAATTATTTTTTGGTACATTTCACAATCAGAACATAATACAATAATATTTTGTGAAGCCACTCTGCTATACTGCAATAGTATGTCATTTACAATGTCATCTCAAATTCAAACAGAAATCTTGATAGATCAAATGAAGCAAAAATGCATTGGAATAGACACAAAAACATTGTAATATATATATATATATATATATATATACAGTGATACCTCGGTTCACGAACATAATCCATTCTTTGACCTGTTCGTGATCCGAATAAATTTTTCCCATTGCAATTAATGTTAAATCCAAATAATATGTTTTTTGTCCTAGACTCTAGTATCACTTGTACTTGGCTGGTTCGCCAATAAATATTGATGAAGCTGTAAAGCCTTCACACATATCAAAGCCTTGCTCACACTATTTCCCTTAAGCTTATTTCAGCATATCTTTATTCTTTAGAATAATGCAGATCGTTGATTTCGCCATGTCGTACTCCTTGGCGAGATCTGAAACATGAACACCATTTTCATGTTTAGCTATAATTTCCTTTTTTGTATCAACAGTAATATGTTTAGGATTCTTAACACCACCTTCACTAACACTTTTAACTTTTAATGGGAGCCATAATAAGGGATAAATTTTATTAAATAAAGAAAAAAATAAAATATCAATACTTGTTGTTGGGACTCTACTGTATCCATGTGAACTAGACGAACTGGGTTGCTACTGGGAGTGAGGCTGTACGCTGTGAGTCACATGCACTCTGTGCGTGTATGTTCATGAAGTGAAGCAAAATTTGTTTGCAAATGGTGTTCGTAGACCGATTTGTTCGTGGACAGAGACGTTAGTGATCCGAGGTATCACTATATATATAATTTCAATTAAGTAAGAATGCAGAGAGAATATTGATCTTAGTATAATTTTCCTTTGTAAAACACAAAAATAAACAATTTATTTAATAATATTTGATAAAAAATGATGATAAATATTTTACTTTGTACAATTTTGAGGAACTTATAAAAGTATATAAGTATATTTTTTATGGTATATATGATGAAATATTAAATAAAACATTCTAAATCAAATAGTAAATTATATTCAAAATTGAACAGTCTATACCAGGGCTGCCCAATCAGTCAATCGCGAGCTACCAGTCAATCTCGACAAGCTTTTCAGTCGATCGCAAGCCTCTGACTATTCTGTGATCAACTCACTTGTTAAACTTCCACTTTACAATATGTAGTAAAGATGGTCTGTGTTCTTATTGAAACAACAAAAGTGAGGTTATCCCTAAGTGTTTTCGTTCTTTGTGTCTTTTATCATTTATTAAGTAATAGCAGATCAGATCAATCAATAGAATATAATAATATATCATAAACAACAAATGAAGATTATTTGGATGAATAAGCAAAAGTTTGTTGGACAAATGCGTTTACAGGTTCACATGTCTTTTCTTTCTTTATTATATTACTCAGGTCCCGACAACAGTATATTGTTGTTCTGCACTAAGAGTTAAATTTATTAAAAAAATAAACTACTTCAATTATTTAAATTTTTTTTCTTTTCTAACCAAAATTATGAGTGTATAAAAGAAAATTAAAACTTATCATTACCATGATGAATGGGAACATGATTTATTTTTTCCATGGTTAATGCAAATGGCTCTTGTCTAATATGTAATTCAGTTGTTGTATTCCAAAAAAAGGGGAAATATCGAAGTCATTTTCGAACAATGCTCTCCAATTATGAAAATGTAAAAGACATTTTCGAACAATGTTCTCCAATTATGAAAATTAATATCCGAAATATGCAGAATAAAAATTATAGATTTAAAATTGAACTTACATTCACCAGAAAATATGTTGATAAAAATTTTATTATCTCTTTTGTCATATAATCCAAATTTTGAATCAATTGCAAAATTACACAATGCCAAATATCACATTAAAATTTTTGTTTTTACCCAATTCATAATTACTTTCATATTTTCATGTTATGAAGAATCATTTATTTTATTTAAGAAATTTTGAATTATATAGATGAGATTGCTACTTTTGTACTTTTATTCCATGGATATCGGTCACAGTCATAAAAAGGTTGGGCAGCCCTGGTCTATACAAATATATGCTCAATTAATTTTATTATTATATACAAGAAAAAAATTAGCTAAAGAACATGATGAATGATGCATAACTAGAATCTAAATTATTAATTCCTTTCAAGTACTCAACAAACATTCTAATTCTTACGAATTTATTTTAATGGTTTAGTTATGAAGTATTTTTGGGAATTGTTCTGTATTTTGAATTCTATACTTGAAGTATTTTTGAAAATGTTTTTTGAAGTCTTCTTCAGATGATGTGTGTTAGATTATATATATTGTGACAAGTAGTAAAATTTAATCTCAGATATAAAATAAATAATTCAGTTTCTTATGAAAATTTTTGAGATATTTGGGACAATCTGTTTAAATCATTTCTAAGACTGGAAACATGGCAAATTAGCTGGGTGCTCAATCAAAATAATACAGCTAGCTTGTTTAAATAAAAATTTGTGGATTATATTTGTGTTTTTGTTTTGTGTTATTATATTCTTAATAGAAAATAAATTTCTTATGTGGAATTAAAGAAAGTTATTTTTTTTTAATTGGTTTTGGAACATAACTCTCTTTTTTGTATTGGCTCCGGGTCTCATATAACACTGTTTCACACAACACTGTGTTTTCAGGAAATAACCGTGTTATAGGAGGGATACCTGTGTTTGCGATTTTCAAATATATATAACTTCTGATATATTCTGATATTCTGATATATATAACTTCTGATTTTGAAAATAAACTGGTACATTTTTATGAAATTCATTGAAAATGATCTTGATATCTTTGCATTATTCTTTAAATTCAATAATTTAAAAAAAGTAAATATTCAGATTTGTCAACTTTCCTTTTTATAACTTTTGAATTGTTTGACAAATTTTTATAAAATTTATTAAAGATCATAACATTGAAGATGATCTTGGCACTGTAATTTTTAATCTTGAATTTCCATTTATTCAAAAAATTGCAAACATGCAGTATAAAAAAAATAATATATTATATTCCGGTAGTACTTGTTACATTTCCAATTTTCTTGATTTCAAAAAGGAAGTTTCGTACTGTATAGTTATTGAAATTTTATAAAATTTCAATAATTATTAAATTCTTCACATAAATATTATTTCAAATAAAAGTAATATCTTTAACTTGAGTTAGGTTCATGAAACCATTGTTAACACACAGTCGACCAACTCTAATGGAAACCTTGCCTTCATGCTGTATGCCTTTAGCAAGGTTATTAACAAGTACAGAGCAGCTATCTCAAGTAAGTATTTTTAATTATAATTACCAAATATTTTTTTAAATTAGACAAAGTCAGTTTTTTTTAATCTAATATATTTACAGTAGATTCCGCTTAATTGGGACATAGATTAATTGGGACAGCTGTGTAATTGTGCCAAATCTCAAAGAACAGAAACCAAACTAATAAACTAATACATAATTTAAACATTTAATTGGGACAACTTTTCACTTAATTGGGACAGTAGCTGAAAAGGAATATTCAATTTTTGATATATTTTAGGGATTTTTCGAAAGTATGGCAACACTATGTACACTAATACTTGTTGTGTGCTTTCTTAAAAAAAATCCTTATATAAAAAAATATAACAGCATTTTATTGTACTGGTAATTTTTCAGGTTAAACCTTTCTACAAGACAATACAGACTAACACAATGGAGCAGGTTGTTTCTTCGCATCCTATTACATACACATCGTTGACACACTGTTGCCACACTAATATAAACATCCGTTTTTTAGTAAAATTTTAAGTAAATATCATCATTGATAAATAATACCTAACAATACTGTATTCCACTAGCGTAGCGTGGAATACAGTATTGTTAGGTACTACAGTAAGGTACCTAAGTATTGTTAGGTACTACAGTATTGTTAGGTACTGTACTACTTACAGTACTATCGTCGTGAGTCTGGCAAGTGTGCATCTACTTAAAAGTCTACTGTTACTTGTATCTAGCAATATTCATTTACAGTGTTTATTTTAATTAAAATTTTTAAATCTTTGCCAAGATGTCAAGAAAGGATTTTACACTTTCAAGGTTGACACACTGTTGCCACACTAATATAAACATCCGTTTTTTAGTAAAATTTTAAGTAAATATCATCATTGATAAATAATACCTAACAATACTGTATTCCACTAGCGTAGCGTGATGAGATCAGTTATCTATCGTCGTGAGTCTGGCAAGTGTGCATCTACTTAAAAGTCTACTGTTACTTGTATCTAGCAATATTCATTTACAGTGTTTATTTTAATTAAAATTTTTAAATCTTTGCCAAGATGTCAAGAAAGGATTTTACACTTTCGAGTAAAATTGCTTTTCTGGATAAAATTAAAAGCCAGCCATTTAATACAATCTATCGTATACTCGCTGAAATAAATCAAAATCTACCATAGTGCATCTCCTACAACAAGAAAATCAACTATATGAGGAGTGGGCATTACAGAAAGAAATTCCAGGAACATCCAAAAGAAAGTGTGATGGAAAGGATCCAGAAGTCAAAGAAGCATTAGATCAATGGTTTTCTATAATTAGCAGGCGAGGCATGAATATCAGTGGCCCAATGTTGAAGACGAAGTCAGAGGAGATCGATGAAAAACTAATAATTAGGTACCTATTTTAATAAAGCTTTATAATAGGTACCTAATTATTATCTTTTACCTATTATTTATTTACCTACGAATTACATATTTAGTTCTATCCTGGGCCGAGGCAGATTTTTTCTTCAGATAAATTAGTTAAAAATTCTGGTTCAATTATTAATTAATAGATGGCGCCACTCATTTATTTGGTAAAATTAATTATTATTCTAATTACGAGATGGCGCTAACATTAGTTCAAATTATTTCAAATCATTAAATTATTTCGTTAATATTTCAAGGGCTAAAATTTGGCTTGAAAGTTTAGGTTTGTTTGGAATAAGTTCCCTTGAAGTTTGTATTATTTAAAGTTTATACTCAACATTATTATTTTGAATTTTTGAAACTCAAGTTTTTTGGCAAAGTTTGATTTGACTGGCAAAGTTCAGGCTTATCATCCTAACTGCTAGACCTTAGACTACTGCAGCCACCTGGCAATTTGGTTCTTCAAACATTATTATTTTGAATTTTAGAATTTAATCGTTGACATAGGACTCAGTTGATAGCTCAGTTTATAAAAATCATAAATTATTGAATTTACATGCTCAACAATTATCATTAAAATGCTATTAATAAAATCATATATTGAAAAAGTGTGAATTTATTAACTTAAGTTTCTATATTTTTTATATAAAATTTTATAAACAGACTAAAATATTGTTAAATGTTCCTTTATATTATAAAAATATAGTAATAAATTCAATTTTTACAATTATTAAACATAAAACACAAACTTGAAAACTTAAGTTTTTTTTGGCAAAGTTCGATTTGACTGAAAAATTTGCTGTTCACACATCTCTTGTAAATACATATAATATAATATAATATAATACACCACACACATATGCTTGCACGTGCATGTGTGTGTGTGATTTTTATATATGTATGTATAAAAATACATATAGGAAGTGATGTGTAGACTCTACATAATTTTTTATCATTAAAAAGGGCTACAAGACCAAAAAAGTTTGAGAACCTCTGCTCTATGAATTAAATTAAATTAGAATTTTTAGTTAATTTATCTGAAAAAACTTTGCCTCTACCTGGGATTGAACTGGGTATATTCAGACTAACATCTTTACAGGTGCTCCTCTAGTTACGATTACTTATATTTACAAACATGAAATTTCATTTTCAATTTTTACAAAATTTCAAAAACTCTACAATAGTTTTAAGTAATTTGATAGCAAATTGTTGTAGTGGCTAATAAAATTGCAAAATTAGTTAATATATTACAGCAGTATTTCAAGATGGTGGTGATTATACCAAAAATTTCTTGCTTTATATTTGGAACTTTTCATTAAAATCTGTGAAATAAGAAACTTCTATTTGGTCCAATTGTGAAATATATTACAATATACAGTAAATAAAGTTATTTCAATACTTTTTCAGCCAAAATAACAGCAGTATCTGAATTACAACCCAATTTACAAACAAAACTTACATATGAATTATGTTTGTAACTAGAAGAGAGTCTGTACTTATATTCTATCATTAATCAGTACTTTAATTTGAACAGATACAGATAATATGATATTTCTGACTTTGCAAGATTTTTTTGTTTAAAAAATTTTTCTTTAAAATCTAGATTATGAAAAGCAAGGTTTCATTTAAAAAATTCAAAATGATATACAGAGTGCAAAAATTTTATTTTGCTTATTGTTTATTCTCCAAAGCATCATCAGTTATATCTGAAACATTAGTAATTAGTAAGCTTATCAGCAATAAAAAAAATATGTTGGTGATCAGTAAATGACTCTAATATGATAATAAATTAATGATTTCAAAATTTTATCATATTATTAGGTAAAATGTCTTTCTCCTACTTTATAAGATAAAAAAACAGATTAGGTACAATATTTTTTTTATAAATAATAATCAAATTACACATGATGCCTCAATATATGAAAAATTTTGAGAAAATATATTTTCTCTTAACCTCAATTGGATCCAAAGATTTGTCTTGAATCTTATTTATTGTGATTCCAAATATTGACTTCATTGAGAACTGTCTGTTTTGGTTTCTTAATTGGAAAGTGTATTGTCCTTTAAAAATTTTTTCCTCTTGAATCTGCTAACTTAATAAAACTTGCTTCAGTATTGGCAAGCATCCAACACCAAGCTTTCAAATGGAAAATGTTGATCAATTGGCATAAGAATTATTCTATGAATTAAAGCATATTCTCCAGTTTGACATATTTTAGCTTTGATTAATTTCATGCCAATTATTTTCTTAATTATTAATTTAAAGCCATTGACTAGGCAATTTCTAGTAACATATTTCTTACAGCATGATAATCATTCTGCATTTTAAATCTAATTGATGAAGAGAATCTGAGAAGTTTTTATTGAATTTAAATACACTACTAGGACTGCAGTTTTTTGCAGTTACACTAACAAGGGGTGCTTGCCAACCGGGTAAAAACGAAAAGAAACCAAACTTTATAAATAATCGGAAATCGACGGAACTTATTCTCTTGACCGCTGGTCCGAAACTGACTGTTCCTCGGCTGTTTATGGCCATCTTCCGCTCTTCCGGAAACTGACTGTTCCTCGGCTGCTTATGGCCATCTTCCGCTCCTCCGGGGTCGGCCGACTCTTCGCTCGGGCCACCTCGGAAGAGCGGGAAACGTTCACTGATTTGAATCCGTTCAAAACGGCCAATATATTCAAACGCATGGCCATTAGAATTAAAAAAAATTTCGTAGCCAATGATTCTTGACACGATATATGCATCAGAAGTGGCTCGATGCCAAAAATCAGACTTCGGTTTCAAGAAAACTCACGGTATAAATATATATACTGTTACCGCTCCGTTTCTTCCGAGAGTCTGGATAGATCTCGGGAGATTTGAACGGCTTGGCAAATTGATCGTCTAGTGGATTTGTTTTTTTTGTCATAGAAATAATTACCAGCAAATAAACAATAAACAAAACAATATTTATTATAACAAATAAAGAGTTTCCACATGACCAGGTGTAGTAGCGGTTACTGTGTGATTTTTGAGTGAACTTATTCTCTTGACCGCTGGTCCAAAACTGACTGTTCCTCAGCTGCTTATGGCCATCTTCCGCTCTTCCGGGGTCGGCCGACTCTCTCTTGCATTCCTTTCTGAATCTATAAGGGAATTCAGTTTTTTTAAAACATTTCTTAATAATTAATTGTGAAACTTTTTGTGTTACCGCTCCGTTTCTTCCGAGAGTCTAGATAGATCTCGGGAGATTCGAACGGCTTTGGCAAAATTGATCGTCTAGTGGATTTGTTTTAATAAGAATCATCAGTAATTAACAACAAACAAAACAACATTTATTATAACAAATAAAGAGTTTCCACATGACCAGGTGTAGTAGCGGTTACTGTGTGAACACTTAGACAAGCACAAGGATACAGAGAACAATTAGAGCCATATTAATGTTAAATAGCGATACAATGACATCTGATTTGCAACACCCGAACTTCCCCTATCGGAGAAAGAATAGACGTAAGCTTATACTTAACTTAAAAGGAGGCAGACTTGTGGAGCGACGGAGTTCGGCGGAGAAGAGCGGTTTCCCTAGAGTTGACTAATGTTCGAGCGTGGAGAAGCCTAGCTGGACACCGGAGTTTGGATGGTCTTGGGAGCAGCGGGCAGAGGTGTTATACTTAACTGAAAAGGAGGCAGACTTGTGGAGTGACGGAGTTCGGCGAAGAAGAGAGGTTACCCTGGAGTTGAGCTAATGTTCGAGGGTGGAGAAGCCTAGCTGGACACCGGAGTTTGGATGGTCTTGGGAGCAGCGGGCAGAGGTGATCGGACCCAAAACGATCGACAACGTCCTTTGTTCCGGACCTGGTTTTTATAGTCTTTTATGATCACCGCCCACAGCTTCTTGGCCCAATCCATGATCTAACTCAGTTTCCCACGTCAGAGATGTGTCTTCTTCAACGTATAGTATCCGAATCCGCATCTCTGACGTAACAGGCGAGGGGTCCTGTTTAGGGTCCCTTTGTCTCCTCGGCTTACTCATTTGAATGACTTGCTCTTACGCATCTGCTCTCCAGGTGTCTTTTCTTTGTTTCCAACTCTTCCGCCAGACACTCGTTCTCTCGCCGTCTGGCCATAACATTTGTCATGCAACATAAATCCATCTCACTACATCCAGAATAGTAAATTATTAGTAATTTGCTTATTTTGGTCTAATGTCAGTTTATTTGATTTTATTTTACTGCTTTTTAAGATCTCTAAGTTTCAAGAAAACTCAGGGTATAAATATATATACATATATTTATATTTTTAAATTTTACATGTTTTATAGAATATTGAACAAAATTTCAAAGTTTAAAATCAAAACTTCCGATAAAAGTTCGAGAAATTAGCTATAAAAATAAACCGAATTTTTCTGCAAAAGTTAGAATGACTAACAAGGCATGCTCCACGATAAAAGCGCGCCTTTTTCAGAACGTATCTTTACGCCGATTATAGCGGCATCGGCGCAAAGATACGCTTTGATGGACCGCCTCACGCCGCGTTTCTCTCTTCCGCGTCATGAATGAATTCCGAATTTGATTGTTGATTAAGCGTTTATATTTGAATTATACCTCTTAATAATCGACAGATCGAACTATCTATCGATACTATCTTTATTTATAAAGTTTGGTTCCTTTTCGTTTTTACCCGGTTGGCAAGCTCCCCTTGTTAGAGCACTGCAATAAAGGCCGTAGCCGGATAAGCATTGGAAAGTGGACTTTACATCGATTTGGCTGATTTTTTTAGAGGTTGCTTTCTGGGTAACATTTTACTTTTGACAAATATTAACGTCGAAATACCGATGGTTCCTCAGAAAAAAAATATTTTCGAATTTTGAAAGATAATTTTTTTCTCGGGAACCGTTGTTGCAAAATACATGAAATTAGGTTATGGTATAGAGGTGCATAATTTCTATTACTGGTAATTTTTTCGCGATTCTCACTCTACAGGAAATGTGGAAAATAACGAAAAAAATGTTTAAAAAATAAAAAAATATCTTGTCTTCGGAGGGCTATTACCATTTTTTCGTCAAATATTCCTCATATCCTCCCCTATAATATATATTAATTTCAAAATTTTCCGATTGGTATAACATATTCATATTTGTAATATTTTACATTCACAGCGAATTTTTCTCGAAACTTGAAAACGTCTGTCCTTGGCATCGAGCAAACGCTGATAGATTAGAATTTCTTTCTGTCGCCACGTGGGTTAGATGTTCTACGAAAAGGTTTCGGGAATTTAAAGTGATAGAATAGATTAAAACGTTAGGACGGCGCCCGAGTTCAAGAGTTTCAGTTTTAAAATGGCGTCAAAAGCAATTGAGAGTGAAGTTGTGCAGATACTAAAATTTTTGTTAAAAGAACTAAAAACAATTTTATTTAACATGAGCAAGAACCCAAAGCATTTTAACTGCCTCACGCCGTGTTTCTCTCTTCCGTGTCATGAATGAATTCCGAATTTGATTGTTGATTAAGCGTTTATATTTGAATTATACCTCTTAATAATCGACAGATCAAACTATCTATCGAGCTTTTCGTTTTTACCCGGTTGGCAAGCTCCCCTTGTAAGCACTGTCATGAATACAACTTATCATCCTAAATTTTCCTAATTCATTAGACATATTATTCATTTGAAAATGACTGTACAAGTTAGAAAGATATAAAATTCAGTTTTGTTTTTCCATACAAAATAGTAATATTACAACATGGCAGATTTAAAGCCATTCAGGTACATTAAAATGAAAGTAAAATTACTCAAGAGCCCTTTAGCAGTCAAAAGATTTTTTTTTAAAAAAAAAAAACTTTTGTGACTGCTAAAGCGCTCTTGAGTAATTTTATTTGTAGTTTGTGCAAAAGATTTTTTTTTTAAAAAAAAAAACTTTTGTGACTGCTAAAGCGCTCTTGAGTAATTTTATTTGTAGTTTGTGTTTGGTGCAATCTGATTGAACATTTAAAATGAAAGATTTTGTAGAAAATTTGGGTAATTATGTTCAAGAGATATAGTGATATAGTGATGTCATAAATATGATTGAAAAAGTACAGTATTTTTTCGTTTTTAGATAAACTTCGAGTATTTGAATCTGTTAGACAATAAATAAATTAATATAATCTAATATTTTCAATAGTGTATAAGTATGGAAAAATAATAGCAAGGCTTTTGCAAGAGTATTTACCAATAAATGTATAATCTCTCTTCATTAAAAATCACCTTCCATTCAATGTATTTTTGAATTTTTCATGTCTATTACTCATTTTTGCAATTTTATTACTGTTTATAATCTCTCAGGGATATCAAATATGGTGGCCTGCAGAATTCTTCAGTGTGACTCATTCACTTGCATGAACATTTTTTAGCAATCATAGATTTTTACATAATTTAATTACTATCATAGTTCATAACACAGGATAATACAGGAAAACATCATTAATTCAAATAATAAATAAAATTAATTTTATCTATTTTCTTTACTTTAGTTATACAATGTATTTAATTTTTTCAATTTTTTTTCCTGTAAAACACAGCTATTGTTATAAAGTGTAAACAGTTTGAAATGTAACTGATTAGAATGCTTAAAATTTAGCCATCTCAATATTTCTTTGTCTTTTAACATGTCCCTTTCAATATTGTGTTGTGCTTAGGTGGTCATCCATAAGAATTGAATTTGACATTTTAGTCTAAGTAATGCTCAGTCCACATATGATTTTTGTTGTTTTTTATCCTGAGTAAGATCAATAATATATATAGTCATTGCATGTCAAAAGTTACATAACTGTGTGTCAAAAATAGGCAGTTCTGTTTTCACAAATAAAACTGTCTATTTCTGAACATAGCTGTAGATTAGAATCTCGACTAATGATGATATCTCTTATAAAATGCATTGATCCTTAAATTTTTCTATTTCATTTACAGAGTTTGCAAAGTCACGGATTAGAACGAATGCAATATGATTAATTATAAACTAAACCTAACGGTCTAACGACTCTGCAATCCAGAGTTCGGCCTGAGCTCAGGTTTAAACTAATTCTAACTTAAAATTAATTAACTACAAAACAATCTAACACAATGTAACGTCTAACTGATGAAACAAAACCGGAACGGAACTTAAACTAGAAGTACCGATTAAGTGTTAGAACTAGAACAAATAACAATGTTAAACTTATACTAATAATTGGAATAAATTCTCAAACAAGTTAGATAACAAAAAATAGTAATCTCTCTTCATTAAAAATCACCTTCCATTCAATGTTTTTTTGAATTTTTCATGTCTATTACTCATTTTTGCAATTTTAGTACTGTTTATAATCTCTCAGGGATATCAAATATGGTGGCCAGCAGAATTCTTCAGTGTGACTCATTCACTTGCATGAACATTTTTTAGCAATCATAGATTTTTACATAATTTAATTACTATCATAGTTCATAATACAGGAAAATACAGGAAAACATCATTAATTCAAATAATAAATAAAATTAATTTTATCTATTTTCTTTACTTTAGTTATACAATGTATTTAATTTTTTCAATTTTTTTTCCTGTAAAACACAGCTATTGTTATAAAGTGTAAACAGTTTGAAATGTAACTGATTAGAATGCTTAAAATTTAGCCATCTCAATATTTCTTTGTCTTTTAACATGTCCCTTTCAATATTGTGTTGTGCTTAGGTGGTCATCCATAAGAATTGAATTTGACATTTTAGTCTAAGTAATGCTCAGTCCACATATGATTTTTGTTGTTTTTTATCCTGAGTAAGATCAATAATATATATAGTCATTGCATGTCAAAAGTTACATAACTGTGTGTCAAAAATAGGCAGTTCTGTTTTCACAAATAAAACTGTCTATTTCTGAACATAGCTGTAGATTAGAATCTCGACTAATGATGATATCTCTTATAAAATGCATTGATCCTTAAATTTTTCTATTTCATTTACAGAGTTTGCAAAGTCACGGATTAGAACGAATGCAATATGATTAATTATAAACTAAACCTAACGGTCTAACGACTCTGCAATCCAGAGCTCGGCCTGAGCTCAGGTCTTAAACTAATTCTAACTTAAAATTAATTAACTACAAAACAATCTAACACAATGTAACGTCTAACTGATGAAACAAAACCGGAAATCGGAACTTAAACTAGAAGTACCGATTAAGTGTTAGAACTAGAACAAATAACAATGTTAAACTTATACTAATAATTGGAATAAATTCTCAAACAAGTTAGATAACAAAAAATATGATATTTATTAGACTCAGAACACTTACAAAAGTGTTAATAAATGCTTTATTGGAACTATAATAAAGCAACAATCAAATAATCAACAAAACTTGTTTAATCTAACTCAAATATCAACAATCCAATTATTCACAAGAAATAAATCTTAAATACTACTTAATTCTACTACCTCCACCACTGATACAAACTTCAAACAATCGTCGATCTCTACAAGGAACTCAAATGTCATTTAGCCAGCTTTACGTTTGATACAACACTTCATCGATTGCCGTTTTTCATAGGCTTTTATACCAGGTGACTTACAGTCCCGTGCTGCTTCATTTACATACTTATAAGTAACAAGTTTAACGTTATTAGCTTACAGAGTAGTCAATTCATGTCATCCTCTTTACAATTTAATTATATACGAACAAAACATCAATACGAGATCATTCTTACATTCTCATATCGGATCAGTGGTAAAATTACTTAGATTAGATGATGACGTCATTGCCCGGGACAGCTCTTCCGGAGGATGGTTTCCGATTCCGTAACACGTGATTGCTAATTACGGAGATGGAGAATGTGGGAAGTAAGTTAACTCTTAAACTAAAATTTAATATGTTAGATAATAAGAAAATAATGATAAATGATAAAGTGCATAATAAAATAAAATAGAATAGGTCAAAGTTAACTTCCTCACAAGTTATCAACTAAAATGAGAGCACATTTATAAATTGACAGTCAACAACAAACTCTTGTTCCTGAATTTCCTTGATGTTATTTGACAAAAATATCTATTTGTAAATGTACAGGAAAGATTCAATTTATTTTCTTGTGTGAAATAGCATGACATCAGAAACATAAGCAATTAAAAAAATCATAGATACATTAAAATGAAAGATGTTTGTACAATTTATTCATTTTTGTGATAAGTACTATAATTAAG
The DNA here is from genome assembly GCA_000484575.1 of Olivierus martensii. NCBI lineage: Eukaryota > Metazoa > Arthropoda > Arachnida > Scorpiones > Buthidae > Olivierus > Olivierus martensii. The sequence continues at coordinate 117,553 of AYEL01088692.1, forward strand.
TATTGATCATTATACATAATTTATCTTATCATAATTTTTGAGAGCTAAGGTTAATCTGTCGGCTAGAGTCCGATCTAAAAAGGTAACATTGTCTTTCTAAATTAATATAACTGTCTGAAGAATCAATCTGCTCATTGGCCTCGGTGGTCTAGCGGTTAGGACGTTGGGATGTTAGCCCAAAGGTCCCCGGTTCGATCCCGGGCCGAGGCAGATTTTTTTCTTCAGATAAATTAATTATAAATTCTGGTTCAATTATTAATTAATAGATGGC
>AYEL01088693.1:0-74254 GCA_000484575.1 Olivierus martensii
GGGAAGCTCAGACGTATAATATTAACGATTTAGTAGCCATACAGAGAAAACAACCTGGAACCAAGTTTCAGACTAAGTTCTTGGTCCATATCAGGTAATCAAGTCACTGTCAAATGATCGTTATATGGTGCGAAAAGTAGGAACTACTGATGGTCCTAAGAATACGACCACTGCAGCTGAATTCATGAAGCCTTGGGTTCAGTATCCTGCTCGGGAGCAAGTTAGCATGGAAGAGGACATACCGGTAGATAATCAACCAGTCTCCTTGAGGACAAGGAGTCGTCAGGCTGACCGAGTTGTGGGATATGCAGAAAAAATTAAAAAAAAAAAGATAGTAACAAAGAAGGGACAGGAGGGGGCGTTGAAGACAGGCGGGAAAAGGAAGAAAGAAGAAAGAAATAAGTTGTTGTTTTAAGTTGAAGTGGGGACCGAACGGAGGCAGGAGAAAGAAGGAAGATATAAGTTGTGGTTTTAAGTCGAAGCGGTGATCGTCTGTTTAGCTCATTTCCTTTACGAAGACTACAGTATTATTCAGTAATTCAGCCAGAAATTTAGCAAGGAGGTACAACTAAAAAAATATTAAGAAATATTGATTATTTCTTGAAGAAATATTTGTTTGAATAAAATTGCAGGTCAAAAACATACAAAAATTGTGTTATATATTTTATTGAATATGATTGGTTTATACAATTGATTCTGTTAAACAAATAATGATCACATGAAATCATTGAATAAGTCACAATACAAATACAAATAATCTAATATAATCATAATAATACCTCTTAAATATCAATCAAAAAATTTTAATTATATCAAATTAAAATATCCAATCATTGTTTCTCTTTTTCTAACACATTTAACATTTCTTCAGTTGACACATATACATCTTTATGCATTTAAAGGAAAAACAATTCATTTAGTCTGTTTTCTGAAGCTGAATTTTGCAAGTAGAGATTTACAAATCTTAATGTTAAAATTGATCTTTCAGCCATTGCCATTATAACTAGAAGAGTGACTAAAATTTTAAATAATTTGTATATATTTGAAAATAATTCTTTAAACAGTCATCAAGTATTGTGCTGTGCATTTTGGGAGATTTTTTTTGGTCTTTATTTTTTTCCCTCTATGTACTCTGCTGTTAATATATTTCAGCTGTAATTATTCAGTTCTGTAGCATATATATTGCAGCTTTCCTTTCCAGGATTTAGGATAAGGATCCAATAGGAGTTCACGTTTTGAATAATAAAAATTATATGCCACGGGGGCATCAGGATTTTAGAAATGCGTAGATGGGGCATGGCCAGAAAAATGTTGGGAGCCACTGCTGTAGACGAAATAAGTTGATTCTAAAATTTTTCGGAGACAATCCTGATTAGTCAGGTTACCAATCTGAAATCATGTGTCAAAATTAGACAGTTCTATTTGTAGAAATTCTCATGAAGACTATATGTCATCATCGTTCTCTGAGTAACAATGATAACCATATGTACATTGATCATTGCTAAGACTAATGGATAGTAATAAGCAGGCAAATAAAATGTATAATAGGGAAGAAAAATATAAAAATAAATTGGGTGCAAGAAAATTTCAAACCCAGATAGATAAATATATCGGAAACAATACAGATTTCACCTCCAATTCTTTTATAAACTTTGACCTATAGGTTGTCTTTTTCATTGGTACTACTTTTGTCAGCATTACAACCATTGCAATTATACCTATAGTAATGTATGTCAATGGCTTTACGTCCACCATGTTGTCACATCATACTTTCGCGCAAGAAAACAACTGAATTTTCTCTTTCTAACCTGTACTATCATTTTAATGACGTCAGGAAAGTTCAGTTTAATAAGTGAATAGGTTATCTTCAATCAGTTTAAGTAAATATTCCATCCAATCTGTGTGGTTGGCTACTCTGTAGACGAAATAAGTTAATTCTAAAATTTTTCAAAGCAACGTCCTGAGTGTCAAGATACTAATCTGTAATTACGTGTCAAAATTGGACAGTTCTATTTGTAGAAATTCTCACAAAGACTATACGCCATCATCGTTCTCCGAGCAACAATGATAACCACGCATACACTGATCATTGCTAAAACTAATGGATAGTAATAAACAGGCAAATAAAATGTGTAATAGGCAAGAAAAATATAAAAATAAATTGGGTGCAAGAAAATTTCAAACCCAGATTGAGAGTATTTAGAAATAAAAGTATAATTTAAGGCCTCGCTGTTATTTTTCTATACTTACACATTACCAAAAATATTAGATTATATTTATTATTTGACAGATTCAGATATATAAAAGGTATGTCAAATGAAATAAAAATTTTCAGTAGTTTTGTTATAACATCACTACAATATCTGTTGGATGAAAATTATACATTAATTCATAAAAATTTTTCATTTTAACTTAACTGAATGGCTTTAGAATCGTCATGTATATGTACTTTTGAACAACTATTTTAGCTTACTGCTTTTCAATAATAATCCTTTAAATAATAGCACTAAATTGCAGTAGAATATTAGTAACACAAAAAGTTTTTGTTTTACTAATATTCTACTGCAATTTAGCACTATTATTTAAAGGATGTACTTTTGAGGAAGCAAAACAATTTTTCTGTTTTTAAACCATATGGTCATTTGTCAGTGGTCAGAATGTCTAATGAGGCCAAGAAAGATTAAATGAGATTCATGGCAGTGTGCCACGAGGCAGATACATTTTCAAACGAGCAATGAAAACAGGGCCAACAATAGGAGAGGGATGACGGGACAAAATTCTCTGGCTCGGGATTCATGAGGGCCTGCATATCACCCCACAGTTTTTTTTACGTGCCAATTATCCATAGAAAGATGGTACTGAAAATTAGGTTCAAAGCAGGAGTAATAAATTGCCCCAACCTCATAATTCTAAAATTACTTGGAGCCCATACAAATTTTTCCCGACGTCTCTCAGCCTCTGACAAAAAACTTTAGTTCCAGTGGAGTATTTAATTAAACTCAACAGAAAATTCTGGAATTATTCCTAATTAATTAAATAAAAAATGCAGAATAATTGTAGTCTTGCCAAGAAATAAGGCAACAGCAGAATAATTATCCAACAACACTAAATTTATGATTGAGTAAATGATTGGGAGGAGATGAATCAATATCTGTCTAGTTGGCAAACATGCTTTAATTCCCAGAATGACTTAAATCAAGAGATCATGATTTCCTGTTTGAATAGCGAAGAGGTTTCCAGTGAAATCAGCATATGGAATCACAATAAGATTCAAGACGAGTCTTTGAATTCAATTGGAGTTTATTTAGAAAAATATATTTTCCCATGGAAAATTATAAATTGCAGTATTATCAGCGAGTGCTTTAGATAATTTGTAATTAATTCTTTCCAGTTATCCTGAAAATTACACAATTAGTTTTTATAAAGAAATATGTTCTTAATTAATAAGATAAACTTCGTTAATAACCAAAGAAATTTTGCCTAATACAGTAATTAGATTAAATTTTGAAATCATTAAATTATAAAGCATTATCGAATACCAACATATTCTTTTATTGCTGGTTTATTAGTTATAATAAAGTAACAAAAGTTTTTGTGCAAAAAGGTAATTATAAATCATATGTGACAATAGAATTAAGGCTTACAATATGGAGATCCCAGGATCCCAGTTATTTTTATATATATTTAAATTTAATATTAATACAAATACCAGCTTATTGGTACTAATTTAAAATATAAACCATAAAAATAATTATTTTTGGTTTATTCATATAAAAATTAAAAAATTAACAACAATAAATTATTATTATTATTATTATTATTGATTTTGCAATTGAGGACTGTTATACACAACACAAATGTAATGAACTTGAAAACATTATGAAACTCATATCTATTTTTAGTTAAATATAACTAAAATTTTCAGTATCACTATATTTTTTCTTATCTTTAGAATAACTGCATTTTTAACAACCTTTTCCAAATATTTATTATTGTAATAAAAGTTTGATTTAAAACATGAATTCAAGAAATTATGTGCTTTATTCTTACTTTATTATACCTAATTGTCAATCTAAATTTATTGAGAAAACTGTTTATTAGTATCAGGATATCAGCTCCTGGACACTTGGTCAATAGACATTTTACTGATGGTCATTTTGCCAAATGGACATATAGCCAAACTGACATTCAGCCAACAGGTAAATGATCAAACAATTAGCCAAATTTATTGTTCCTTTTAATACATGTGCAAAATACACAGAGGAAACTAATAAAATCATCTTTAATTTTAAAAATATATTGCACTTGTTAAAGTCACATTTACACTATATCTTTTGGATGATTCATCTAAAATCTATCATATAAACACAACTTAACTTACAATTCCAGGTCCCTACTTTCGGTTTTTTGTGAAGAGTCTGGATCCTGGCCCATTGAACCTTCAACCTTTCTTGACCTTACCATGGGTTGGCCAGCCTATGGTGGGCCCCTAAAATGGCTGCCACCAAAAAATATTCAGTATGATTCAGCAACTTAATTCAAACTATTGATAACCTAACCTAAATAGTATCAGCTATTAAATATGAAACTGAAGTCTGTCATTGAGAAATGTTAATAATATCCCAGAATAGACTTCTTACAATTAAATGCCAACAATCTTTAAATATTTAATGAACATTTTGTTTAATACTGTAATTTTTTATACAATTATATTAAAATCAATATATTTTATCTTTTAGTAGATGTGAAATAAAGATTTTTCTGTCATGCAATAATGTCATCTTTATTTTTTTTATTGATTATGTTGTTTATTTTTTAAAGCAATTATATTATAAAGAATAAATAAAAAAATAAAAGTTAAAAGGAAGAAATAAAAAATAACAAAATTTAAAAAGTCATATGTCCATTCAACTAATTGTCTGTTTGGCTTTTAGATAATTTTGCAAAGATTAAACTACAGGTTTAATCTTTTAATTTTCTTACTTAATGACTTAACTGTTTAACGACTGCTCAAACTTATGTCTGAGCTTATGACATTTTTTTGATGGAAAATTTGGTGTTTGCCATATGTGTTGTTAGAAGTCCCATGGCTTCTACTGCATGTAATTCCTTGCACTTGTAGTTCTAAAAATCGACGAAGAAGAATATTTTGTACATAATTAAAATATAAATTTTTAAGTTGAAATTTGTTTCTAATATTTTCTATATATATACAAAAGCAAGTTACTCATTTACTGACCAATGTGTTCTATGACCAAGTCATGAGAATGGAACTCTTGTCATTAAGTAAGAAGTACCTATATAATTTGGATAAATGATGATAAATATGCATTTTTATTTTTATTTTATTAACTCATATTATAATATTCACATGCGTGAACTTTATAATAATAAATGTAAGTTTATAACTGTGAGATGAGAGATGAGATGTGAAGGGGAGAGCCTATACAGCCCAAGCACTGTGACCACCAATGGTCTATGGTGCACCTCCAACAAAATCATCCCAGAAGAAGTCCTGTCTTTAAAACAAAAGACAATAGCTTCCTCAATGGGACTGTAGCAAGATCTTCTGGAGCAGGAAAATACATCCCAAAAAGATCATGCCTAAGTTAAGAAAGGGCCACACATTCACACAAAATGTGAAGAGGAATTTCATCCTCGTCCTGACATGTGAGGAGCCCTGTAACAATCGTAAATTCATTTTTGTGCAGTGAGATCAACTCTAGTTCTCTGAACAGAGCAACCTGAAATGAGAGCTTTCGCCTGCCTAAGACCAGGAGTAGACCTCCAGGAATTTATATTGGACTACAGTTTATTAATATAAATTACAGTTTAATAATATAAATTTACATTTCAATATTGATGGACTAAGGATGACCTGCTATTACATCATTATCAAATCTGATTAATAAAGTGGAAAGAAATTGGATATCCCAAAGATGAAATTCACAGAATTAACAAAGGTATTATTTTAAGAAATTTGCAATTACCAGAGTTAAAAATCTAAGTTAAAATAATAAAATTCTTACTTACATAAATCCATTTTCTCTTTCACATTTATCAAGTGTTAATTTGATAATTGATCCCAATTTACGAAAAAAAAGATGCTGTTCTGGTTTGGCACTAATTCCTGGTCCTTTTGATTGTGAATATTCTTTACATAATATTTTCACTTCAGTCTGAACTGTAAATATAAATTTAAATGTTTTGTTGTTAGTATTGATGATAGATATGTGATTAACTATAATATATGCCAATAATAATCAAAACTGATTTATAAACTAAATAACAATAAAAAAATTCTTGAAACATTAATTGACACTTTAAAGATATAATATATAAGGAAATGTACAGATAAGCATATAAAGTTAGACATGTATGTCTTTAACTTTAACTAATATATATATATATAATGTCTTTAACTCAATATATATGTCTTTAAACATGAAATATGATTTAAAGGTAAGATCTTTGAGCAAACCAAGGGCGTGCTAATAGGTAGTCAGATTGCAGGAGTCCTCGCCGAATTAGTCTTAAGGAGCTTTGAAGCTGAAAAAATCTAGTAGTTTCAACCGAATTTAATGTTCTACATAAGGTATTTGGACAATGTCCTGACGGTATGGGCCAATAAAAAGGATATACATGTCTTTACTGAAAAGTTCACTATGAAATCTTATGGATTAACTCTAAGAATGGAACAGATGCACGACTCCTCAATAAACTACCTGGACTTCAAGATAATTATTAACAATGGGCGCATAGTGACTTCAGTATTTAGAAAACCATCTTATGAACCAATACTGATACCCAAGTGGTCAAACGACCCCGTATCATACAAGAAGGTTGCCTTTAGGTACTTTTTTAGAAGGCTTAATATATAGTACACATGAAGAAGACTTATATAAAGAGGTGGATTATATTATTAAAACTGGAATACAACACGGGTATACGAGATCCTTCATTCTAAATATATTTAACCGTACAAAGAAGTCTTGAACAGGATATTAATAGTACTGAGAATCCACAAGCAAGCAGAAGTAATGCTAACCAAAGGGAAAGTTATATGCCTGTACCCCATACTTTAAGAAACTATGCTTTTCTAAAAAGATTAGCAAAGAAGGATAATAAGTGGCTTTCAAGTCTATGCCCTCCTACAATATTCAGTGTTTTAAGAAATGAGAAAGATCCACTTAATGAAATTACGGAGATGGAGAATGTGGGAAGTAAGTTAACTCTTAAACTAAAATTTAATATGTTAGATAATAAGAAAATAATGATAAATGATAAAGTGCATAATAAAATAAAATAGAATAGGTCAAAGTTAACTTCCTCACAAGTTATCAACTAAAATGAGAGCACATTTATAAATTGACAGTCAACAACAAACTCTTGTTCCTGAATTTCCTTGATGTTATTTGACAAAAATATCTATTTGTAAATGTACAGGAAAGATTCAATTTATTTTCTTGTGTGAAATAGCATGACATCAGAAACATAAGCAATTAAAAAAATCATAGATACATTAAAATGAAAGATGTTTGTACAATTTATTCATTTTTGTGATAAGTACTATAATTAAGTATTGATCATTATACATAATTTATCTTATCATAATTTTTGAGAGCTAAGGTTAATCTGTCGGCTAGAGTCCGATCTAAAAAGGTAACATTGTCTTTCTAAATTAATATAACTGTCTGAAGAATCAATCTGCTCATTGGCCTCGGTGGTCTAGCAGTATGACGATGATGTTGGGACGTTAGCCCAAAGGTCCCCAGTTCGATCCCGGGCCGAGGTGGATTTTTTCTTCAGATAATTTAGTTGTTAGCCCAAAGGTCCCCGGTTCGATCCCGGGCCGAGGCAGATTTTTTTCTTCAGATAAATTAATTAAAAATTCGAGTTCATTATTAATTAATAGATGGCGCCACTCATAGATTTAGTAAAATTAAATATTATTATAATATTGGCGCCACTCATAGATTTAGTAAAATTAATTATTATTATAATTATGAACTAACTTTAGTTCAAATTATTTCTAATCATTAAATTATTCCGTTGTAATTCAAGGGCTAGATTTTGGCTAGTATATTTGTTTATAAGGTTAATCTATTAGAAAGTAAATATTTCAGGCAGACATATTATGCCATCTATTAAATAAATTATAAAGCTTTGCTGATATTTGAAATTTTATATATTTTTTTAGAATGCGTATTTTAAAAATATATTTAATAATCTTAAACTGTAAATGAATATATAGAAATGCAAATCAAAAGGATTTAAAGTTTCATTGCGTACTCTTCAAGCGATTTCAGTTTGAAAATGTATATGGCACTAATAATTTTAAACAAATTATTACATGGATAAAGACGTTACAACTTACTTTTTCCTAAAATATTGAAGATGAAATATAATTTCATATTTGTCAATATTTTAAAAAAAATGACTTGTAATATCTTATCACTCTATATATTAGACTTTTAATTTTTTATAATATAATAAATGATTTATCATTTGATATTAGATTCCATTGCTGCACAAAAAAAAATAGACAAAGTAAAATGCTATTTATATGGAAAAAATATTATAGAAAATATAAAACTTGATCTTCTTTTAACACACAAAAACAGCTTATAGTGATCAATAAAAATATGGAATTTAAAGGATGCTTTAGGGAATAATGGAAAGTGCTTTTGGGATATTGATCCATCTTCAGCTTCTTTGCACAATAGATCATTAAATATAACTGTGCTATATTAAAACTACTGTGACCATACAATGTGGACTGCTGGGTATCCTGACCATGTCATCTGTTACATGTCATTCACATGGCAATATATTTCTTCCCTGATGTCACTTGGGGGAGGGCTGCCCACCACATGTGGCTTCCATCTCCAAGTTTCATTAAGTGTTTCTGCATCTTTTTATTAATTACAGATTTGTTTAAGTTTTCTTTAAAGATGTGCCATTTTCTCTAATGAAATCAGAATCTATGGGTTTGACTTGGGATATAATCTGGCATTCTTCCATTCTGCATTAATGTCTTTGTATAAAGTGAATTCAGATAAGGCAGTGCTCTTTTTTGTCATATTTGGCATTCTGTATGTGTCTTTGATTCTGTTTTGTAGTCTCAGTCTAGTGATCCCTATGTAATATTGAATATAATCAGTGGCTGTATGGATGGATATTTTATAAATGCCAGCAATATCATTTTTTTTTCATTTCTTATGCATGAAAACATTGTTAAGTCTTGTTTTTCTACTAACTGGATTTTGGAAAATTTTTCTATTAATTTCTTATGTGTGACAATGGTGGGATGTCATTTAATTGCTATTTTCTTTATGGTTGCTTCTATAACTTCTCTGTTTATCTTGCTAAACCATTTCTTTTTTGCATTGTGTACAATTTTATAAAATGATAAATGAAGTGTATGAGGATGGTAAGACTTCATCAATCTGTAGGAAGAATTAGACTTTTTAAATGACATTGCTATTAAGCATGGATATGATTTAAAGAAATTTTATAAAATTGTATGTGATTCAAAAAAGAAACATTAATTTATTTTAAATACTCTGTATATTATACATTATGTATTTGATCTTTTTTTAATGAAGGATAAATTTAAAAATTATTTTTCAGATGCATTATGGTTGTCTGATGATGTCATTGATGATTTCATATGCCTGTGAAGAATATGATTTGAAAGTGATTACAAATGATAACATTTGGTATACACCTAATATTTCTGAAAATAAAATTTTAGATAATATATTCACTTTAATGGATGATTTTAATGTAAGTAATCTGTTTTATTTATTTTATTAAATTTCAATTCATTCATGTTGAACTTCTGCTGTCAAAATTGGTAAAACACAAATAATAAAACTTTGTTCTGACTAGGAAAATAATAAAATTTAATAAGACTAATATATATGATTTTTTCTTCCTGTTTAAAACTAAATTTGTATTTTTGTATTTCAATTCATGAAATATTTAATCAGTTAGCAATAGATTTTCTTCTGTGCTTGTTAAATTATTCTTTGTTCTAAATATAATTGAATATCATTAAATAATCTACTAAGGATTAATGATCAAATATAAGCCAAATAACTCTAGCATTTTGAATAAATTTTTAATTTAATAAATAGTATAATATGGACTAAGAATAACTCTTAGTTGATAATTAAAGTTATAATTAATAATTAAACTATAATTTTGACTAATTATTTGAAATAAATAATGAAGTAACAGATTAGAATAATTTTTTCTAGTAGTAATTGATTTTAACCATTTTGTGTTTTTGTCTAATTGCAGTTAATAATTGTAATCAATGATTTTTGCAGTTGATCAGCAGTTTATTTTATTATAGCAATTTAATATATGCAATAGATTACTTTCCAGATGTCCTACAATTCTTGCTATGTTTATTGCAGTCAAATATTGCAGAATCAAATATTTTGTTAATGCTTAATTTTTCATGTTTATTACAATGAATGGTATTGTGGGATATGCAGAAAAAATTAAAAAAAAAAAAAGATAGTAATAAAGAAGGGACAGGAGGGGGCGTTGAAGACAGGCGGAAAAGGAAGAAAGAAGAAAGAAATAAGTTGTTGTTTTAAGTTGAAGTGGGGACCGAACGAACTTATTTTTTATTATGATATATGTGGTATATGCAGAAAAAATTAAAAAAAAAAGATAGTAACAAAGAAGGGACAGGAGGGGGTGTTGAAGACAGGCGGGAAAAGGAAGAAAGAAGAAAGGAATAAGTGGTTGTTTTAAGTTGAAGTGAGGACTGAACGGAGGCAGGAGAAAGAAGGAAGATATAAGTTGTTGTTTTAAGTTGAAGCGGTGATCGTCTGTTTAGCTCATTTCCTTTACCAAGACTACAGAAATTGGGGACCCGTCCGGGATCGGATCTGAAGCTAAATAATAGGAGTGAAACGTTCGAAATTTTTTCGGACAGCCACAGTTTGGAAGTAGACTGTTTTGGAGTAATTCCAGCCTAACTGACTGCTTGGGACTAACTAAAAGTTGACCGAAGCTGAATTAAAGTTGTTGTAGATGAACTGTGATTTGAAAACTGAAAGAAGTGGTAAGCTGACTATTTTAGCTATTTTTATTCATAAATCGTAGTGCGGCATTAACAAAGGATTGCTTCAAGAATATCAAACTTGATAGTCGAGGCTATCGAAAGAATGAAGTTAGCAGATTTAAAAGATTGCTTAAAAGATCGTGGATATAAGACATCAGGACGCAAAAGAGACCTAAAAGAAAGATTAAAAGCCATCGTGATCCTAGAGAATGCGAAACAGAATGAGAACGAGAATGAGGTAGATGATGAGATAAGCAGGGCGTATGAGTCATCCAATAGTGATGAGAAGTCCGTTTCGGACGACGACAAACGTTTTGGTAGGTCACCAGACCAGACAGCAGAAGAGACTAAATCGTTGGTTAGACATGATTTTATTTCATTCAAAGACCAGACGACGACAAACGGTTTGGTAGGTCACCGGACCAGACAGCAGAAGAGACTAAATCGTTGGTTAGACATGATTTTATTTCATTCAAAGACTTGGAGGAATCAATCAATTCATTTTCGGGTGATGATAAAACACAAAATGTTGATGTTTGGCTCCACGAATTTGTGGAACTGAGTGAACTTTGTCAGTGGTCTGAAATTCAGAAAGTTAATCTATGCCTGTAGAATGTTGAAAGGATCTGCTAAACTATTAGTGAAGCATGAAAAAGGGTGTAATACTTGGAAAGCCATATCAAAATTACTTAGGGAAGAGTTTACTTGTAAGGTTAGCAGTAGAGCTGTGCACAGAGAACTATTATCTCGTCGCAAATTGCCCAGTGAGACTTATCAAGAATATTTTTATAAGATGATTGATATTGCATCTCAAAGTAATATCGATCAGGAATCACTTTTTCAATATGTTATTGATGGCATTCCTGATTCTGAATCCAATAAGCTCATTTTATATGGCACAAATTCAGTAAAAGAATTCCGTTCCAAACTTTGCACTTACGAGAATATGAAGGCTAATAGTAAAAGACGTGAGGATAAGGAACCCAAAATGTTTCCAGATGCGCCATCCAGACAGAAGCTAGATAAAAACGATTCTGTTAAAAAGAAAAACTGTTTTAGTTGTGGGAATCACTCCCATGTAATAAGTAGTTGTCCGGATAAGTCAAAGGGTCCAAAATGCTTCAAGTGTAACAATTATGGTCACATTGCGAAAGCAAGCACTGCTTCCAGTTGCCATGTCAGAAGAAAGGAATGTGAAGCACATGATTTAAAACCTGTCATTGGCATTAACTATAAATGGTCTAAAGCTGGAAGCACTATTGGATACTGGTAAGGATCTTACACTGCTTAAGTCAGAATCAAATTCAAAGTTGGGAGTCATAACTCTAGGATCTACAATTGATTTGCTAGGTCTTGGTCCTAATTGGGTCAAAACACTGGGTAGTTTTGAAGCTGCTGTGGAAGTTTATGGATATATGTACAATATTCAGGTACACGTTGTTTCAGATGATGTGATGAGTCATGATGTAATCCTCGGCGTGACTTCCTCAAGCAAGCGAAATTAATGCTTGATAAGGGCAGAGTAGTTAAGATCAGGAAAATAAAAGAGAATAATTTGCAGCTACCTGAAATCTTTAATATTGACCTAGAATGTTTTCAAAGAGACTCGAATCCAGACAAGGAAATTACAGAGATCATAAAATGCTATCACTCTGAGAAGACTAAGGAAGCTGGTGTCTCAATGAAACTTGTGTTGACGGATGAAGTGCCAGTATATATGATGCCAAGGAGGCTCTCCCCAGCTGATAAGGCAGAGGTGGATATCCAAATCCGGAAGTGGTTGGATGAAGGGATCATCCAACCTAGCACATCAGATTACGCAAGTCCCATTGTTCTAGTTCGAAAGAAGAATGGTGAAACTAGGATTTGTATCAACTACCACCAAATCAACCGTAAGATTGTTAAGGAAAGATACCCACTATTGTTAATCGACGATCAGATTGATGCGCTGCAGGGAGTGAAATTTTTCAGCACCCTAGATCTTCATAATGGATTTTTTCATGTCCCAGTTGACAAGGGAAGCTGCAAGTACACTGCATTTGTTGTACCAAATGGGCATTACGAGTTTCTAAGAGTTCTACTGTTAGATCAGATTGATGCGCTGCAGGGAGTGAAATTTTTCAGCACCCTAGATCTTCATAATGGATTTTTTCATGTCCCAGTTGACAAGGGAAGCTGCAAGTACACTGCATTTGTTGTACCAAATGGGCATTACGAGTTTCTAAGAGTTCTGTTCGGACTGTATAATTCTCCATGTATTTTTCAGAAGTACATCAATATCATCTTTAGAAATCTCATTGCTGAGGGCAATATGTTGGTGTATATAGACGACATTAGAGTTGAAGGGATCGAAAAACTCCAAAAAGTGCTTGCACAGGTAGCCAACTATGGCCTAAAGTTTAACTGGGAAAAGTGTTTATTCTTGCAGGCAGAAATAGAATATCTAGGGCATACAATTAAAGAAGGCAAAGTTTTCCCATCAAAATTGAAAATTAAGGCAGTCACTAATTTTCCAAAGCCAAAAGATGCAAAATCAGTACAAAGTTTTCTTGGACTAGCTGGATACTTCAGAAAATTTATCCCAAATTTCTCATTAATTGCCCGTCTGTTGACTAACCTCCTTAGAAAAGATACAGCCTTTATCTTTGGTCCAGAGCAGGAAGAGGCATTTTCGCAATTAAAAACGTTGTTAGCAAGTAAGCCGGTGCTGAGTCTGTATCGATGGGGAGCAGAGACTGAATTACACACTGATACATCAAGATATGGTTTTGGAGCCATTTTAATGCAGAAAGGTGAAGGTGATAATAGATTCCATCCCATATATTATGCAAGTGGTCGAACGTCTCCCACAGAGAAGTATATCAATTATGAGCTAGAAGCGTTGGCCATAGTGAAAGCTTTAAAGAAATTCCGAGTATATCTTCAGGGTATTAAGTTCAAGATCGTGACAGACTGTCAAGCATTTCAGATGACCTTGAAGAAAAAAGATCTCGGAGTCGCAAGATGGGCTCTCTTCATGGAGCAATTTCAATTCGAAATAATCCATAGACCATCTTCAAGCATGAAACACGTGGACTCACTTAGCAGATATCCAATCTCAGAGGTTTTCTAAGTTGAAGAAGATGAACGCTCGTTCTTAGAGAGGATTGCACAGGAAAAAGATGAAGACATCAAGACTATCACCTGATGCTCTGTAGAAAAAGAAGGATACCAGATGCAACAAGGTATTTTATTTAAAGAGAAAGGTGGTGATCTGTTATTTGTTGTACCTAGTGAGATGCAGACTGAAATTATTCAGATAGCACATGCTAAAGGCCATTTTTCTGTTGACAAAAGGATTGAGTTGTTGAAAAGAGATTACTACTTTCCCGGAATGAGATCAAAAGTTGAGAAAGTAATTCGAAACTGCGTGTTATGCATACTAGCAGAAAAAAAGCAAGGGAAGAAAGAGGGTTTCCTGCATAATATTGATAAAGGGAATGAACCCTTGGATACCTACCATCTTGATCATATAGGACTTCTGCCTTCCACGAAGAAAAGTTATAATCATATACTTGTCGTTATAGATGCCTTTACTAAGTTTGTCGTTATATCCAACAAAAAGTACCGGAACTGCTGAGGTACTATTACAATTGAAAAAGCAAGCTGTAATATTTGGGAATCTCCGGAGAATAATCACTGATCGGGGAACAGCTTTCACATCTAGTGATTTTGAGGAGTACTGCCATGAGGAAGGTATCCATCATACAAGTATCACCATTGGAGTTCCTAGGGGAAATGGGCAGATAGAAAGAATTAACCGTCTGCTAATACCCCTTCTTACAAAATTGTCACATCCAAGGCCTGAGGAATGGTGGAAGTATGTTAAGAAAGCTCAACAGTTTATAAACTCCACTCCAAGTAGAAGCACTAGAGCCACTCCATTCCAGTTACTTTTTGGAAAAAATATGAAGCTAAAAGATATAGAGCTGAGAAGAATGATCGAAGAAGAATTAGTTGCCAAATATCAAGAGGAGCAGGACAGTCTCAGGGACAAAGCAAAGGATCACACTCAGAACGTACAGAAAGAAAATCGGAAAAGTTTTAATAAACACCGCTGGGAAGCTCAGACATATAATATTAACGATTTAGTAGCCATACAGAGAAAACAACCTGGAACCAAGTTTCAGACTAAGTTCCTTGGTCCATATCAGGTAATCAAGTCACTGTCAAATGATCGTTATATGGTGCGAAGAGTAGGAACTACTGATGGTCCTAAGAATATGACCACTGCAGCTGAATTCATGAAGCCTTGGGTTCAGTATCCTGGTCGGGAGCAATTTAGCATGGAAGAGGACATACCGGTAGATAATCAACCAGTCTCCTTGAGGACAAGGAACCATCAGGCTGGCTGAGTTGTGGGATATGCAGAAAAAATTAAAAAAAAAGATAGTAACAAAGAAGGGACAGGAGGGGGCATTGAAGACAAGTGGGAAAAGGAAGAAAGAAGAAAGGAATAAGTAGTTGTTTTAAGTTGAAAGTGGGGACTGAATGGAGGCAGGAGAAAGAAGGAAGATATAAGTTGTTGTTTTAAGTCGAAGTGGTGATTGTCTGTTTAGCTCATTTCCTTTACCAAGACTACATATATTTATAATTAATATGTACTGTATATATATATATATATATCACTAATTAGATAATATCATGTATAGGTCGGGAGAAATTTAGCATGGAAGAGGACATACCGGTAGATAATCAACCAGTCTCCTTGAGGACAAGGAACCAATAAAACTTCAGGTGAAAGACCTTATGTTTGTGATTTTCCAAAATGTGGCAAGAAATTTACACAAAGTGGACAGCTTAAAACACATCAACGATTGCATACTGGAGAGAAACCATTTAAATGTGCAGTTGAAGGTAAATTTATTATTATTGTAATAATAATAATTGTATTAATTTATAAAAAAAAATATATAAATTATTTTTCTCAAGGTAAGATTTAATGTACACTTGAAGATAAATTTCATTCAATATCCTAACAGCCTTATGGCAAGAAACAAAGAATTAGTTGAAAAATTTACTACAGTACATAGTTTCATTATAGATACAACACTGTGTAATTAAACTTTTCAAATTTTGATCAAAATAATACTTTTTAAAATTAGCTCATTGGGATAATTGAGTTTGCTTCAATGATAAATCATATTTTATAAAATGTTTATATCCCTATTTTAAGAAGTAACAAAATAATAGTAATTCTAAAAATTTATTTTTTTAGAATAGCTTAAAATTTTTCATTTTAAAAACATTTCACTAGTATTTATTTTATAATCGAACCGTTATTATAAAATAAGATTGAACTAATCTTTGCTTATATTAGTGTATGAATGCTCTGTTTATGATAACCATTTGATTTTCAATTTGCTTGTATATATATGAATCATTTTATGGAATCAGAAAAGCTATAAATAGTAATATATACCCAGTGCCGGATTTAAGCCGATTGCACCGATTGGACCCAATCAGGCCCCGCGCTTGAGGGGGCCTCATGTTTGTCAAAGTTTATGTAATTAAATAATGTATTAAGAAAAAATTTTTAAATATATGTATCATTTTTCAATATTCGTGGAACGTATAAATGATACAATATAATAAAAGAAGTAACTGAAGATTACAATTACCGAAAACGTCCACACACTCAATTACGTTTTTACATTAAGTCCTATCTCAATATTTTGAATACAGGTTTGTACAGGGTAGTTAGAAATTAATTAATCCTAATCACATCTCTCTGGAGTGGGTTCTAATCAATATGTTATATTGAAACCTAATATTTGCTAATTAGGCCACGGGGTTGCTATTTCCGATGAAAAATAAAATTGTTCAAATTTTCACATCAAGATGAAATTTATCCAAATAATTAACCCTTCTTTTGTTTTTTTGTTATCAGATGACCCGATTTTCTTTCTATAAGAATAATAATTGACGGGGCGAAAGAAGGTCTTCCACATGCTGTTCATTCCTGCAGAGGGATCAGCCAGATTGTGGACGATGCGGATTGATAGGAGGGCCCGACTTCATGATCATGATAAATATTTTCAAGAGGTGGAACTCGAGATTCGAACCCGGGTCTTCCAGAGTGGAAAGCCTAAGGGTTTCCATGTAGCCAATCTAGCAGACAAAAATGAGTCTTTATTTATACGTATAAGCCATATTTTGAGGGGCCCCGCGAAAAATATTCCAATCGGGCCCTGCACTAACTAGATCCGGCATGTATACCCCTTCAAAATCACATGTTGAATGTTTTCAAAGTGTAATCTTAGCAATGTTAAACTCAAGCACTATAAGCAGTAACAAAATTTATTTTAACAGAAGAAACGTTTTCAATTCATTATGGATCCTCTTCATCTTCCAAAGATTTTAAATTCGAAAAATTTGCATTGATACTTACTTGTTAGACGTCCAGATACAAGTAGCAGATACGGGCTATGAAACTACAGTGTATAGAAAACCGATATGCGTAACAAGTATCATACCAAAATGGTCAAATGACCCGCCAAAGTACAAAAAAGCAGCTTTTAGGGCATATTTTAAAAGACTACTAACACAATCCACAACAGATGAAGCAAAAAAGGCAGAGAAAGAATGCATCTTTAAGGAAGGCCGAAAACATGGATATGATGATAATTTTATCCAAAAAATTTATAAAGAAATGACCAAGAATAGTAGTAGTGTAATATCAAATGCATCAAATAGTAGAGGATCAGCATCGGACCAACAAGAACAGAAAAAATATATATCATTACCGTATGAAGTAGCTACATATAAACCCTCAGAGAAGTAGAGAAAAGAACAGATTAGAAAATGATGAGTGTAAATTTTACTTTGGCACCTAAGAGAAGTAGAACTTTATTTTCTAACTGAGAAACGATAAAAAGCCCTATCCAAAACAGCAACTATCAGGAGTGTATACAATTCTTATGTATAATAAAACTATAGGATAACATGAGGAATATATTGGAGTAACAATGAGGAATCTCTCCCAAAGGATCAACCAACATCAACAAGATATGAATGCCCATTTAAGTACATCAGTGGCTAAGAGGTTTTACAAATATCAACTGGATATAGATTGGAAACAAGCAAAAGCAAAGATTATAAGAACAAGTTTTGAATGCAAACATGCATATCTACAAGAATTGCTAGTTATAGCAGAAAGGGGAACACACGAGAATATTATAAATGAGCAACCCAGTACGTCATTCTCCAGTGCATGGAGTTACGGAATTATACATAAATTATGAACTTTTAAACTTAGTTATTTTATTTTGTTAATACGTTCACATTTGTATATAATATGTATATCTTACTAATAGTTTGTTTTTAATTTGATACTATGTTAAATTTTTTAAACCTTTTACGTATGTAGTGACGTTATGACTCAAATGATGAGTGTAAATTTTTTGAATTTAAAATCTTTGGAAGCTGAAGAGGATTCATAATGGATAGAAATTGTTTCTTCTGTTAAAATTTTGTTACTGCTTATAGTGCTTGAGTGAGTTTAATATTTCTAGAGTTAAAAGCAGAGTTTGAATCAATTAATGTAGTGTAATCTTAGCATACTGTTGTCATGGGGAGAAGAATTTTAAAATTTTACCAGAAATTCATGTGGATACAGAACATTGTGCCAAAGCAGTAATGTTCTAACCTTTCTGTATATCTATATTCTTGTAGTTATATGGTAGATAGTTCCTGGAAATGATTTACTAAATAGAGAATGGTTAGAACATGGACTTTTCAACATGTATTTCAAAATACAGCATTCCAGAAAATTCCTGCATTTATCTAGGTTGCACTTACTATCTGACTTGATCACCCAATCCATCATAAATTATTCCCTATTGGAATTTCCTTAATTAAATCCACCCAGATCTCCCTGGCTACTGTAATACTATTAAGAGCTGCCACAAAATATAGAGGGTACTACATGCAGGTGCAATGGCGATGGAAAGGGTGAACCACACAATGCAAAGCTTGTCAGGATTTGTTATATCTAGCATTCAATAATCTCGTACAAAATTCTGGTATTTTTGTGTATTTTTGAAACCATTAAAACATACTGAAAGGTTGGTTAGAGAAGGAAATGTGGTAAACATGATAAAATATAAACTTTTTTTAAATTTAGAAACATTTACGTACCAAATAATAAGCATTTTATTAATTATTTTTTTGGTTTTTACTGTGTTAATTTTTCATTAATTTGAATATTATTCGGAATTGGATAATAAATCAATTCCTTCAATGCTGATTTCAGCTGAATCTAATTCTTCAGCTTCGGATATATTACTGCTATCGTTATTTTTATTGTTCAAATTATTAATTTTAATTAAAATGATAAAACTTGATTTTCCAAGAAATAGTTAATCGTGCCATCAGCAATTCAATATTTTTCTGATAATACTTTTATATGTTTAAAACATGCTCGCTATATATCTGCATAATGAATATAATTTGAGTTTTACTGAAAACTTATTTATTTATTTATTTATTTATTTATTTGAACAACACCCTACAACATAGAAATGGGTGTCCCCCCTTAAATAACAGTTGATTTACTATACCAATCATCTAATATTTACATGCTCGATAAAAGAAAGAATTTGTAGTTTTATGCAGACGATGTTTGCGGATATGTAACAAGTCTGGTTTTCTTGTATTGACTTGAGGCACGTTGAAATAAATGGTGTTGACCAGAAGAAGACCTTGTATGAATTTAGTCAGTAGTTTTAGATCTTGATTGCGACAGATAGATGTAAAAGTCGGAAATGAATTACAGAATTGAATTGAAGATGTATTGATGTCTCCGTTTCTCGTAGAAATTTGTTGAATGATTTTAATAGCAGTATTGTAAGAACTTATTAGTTTGTCCAGATAAGATGGCGTAGCGGAGGAGTAGATTGAGATGCCGTAGGTAATAATCGAGATAAACATAGCAAAAAACCAAGTATAAAGCACATGTGTACTAGAAATATTCCATAAAAAAACGTCTAGTAAAGAATGTTTTACTCCGCACATTGTTAATCAGATAATGAATATGGTGTTTAAAAGATAAACAAGGATCCAAATAAATGCCTAAGTCTTTGTGTAACATAATAGATTGAATGATCATTCCATTAAGGTTTATTGACGAGATTGTTTTGAGGTTATGAATTGAAAAGATCATATAAGCGGTTTTGCTGAAATTGACTGTTAAATTACATTTAAATAATTAAATTATATTACATTTACATTATTTTATTACAAAATTACTTATTACAATAATGTGGTATACTTATATTACATTGATAAACTTGAAAAATTGAAAACTTAAAATACTGTGATGTAAATTTTGTAAAGTCTTTCTAGACTGCGTTTACTTAAAAACACTGCAAGCCATTCCAATTGTGAAAGATACACTCCACAATTAGCTGTTAATTGTTTGAAATAGTAAGAAAAGTTAAGGGGACACACAACTGAAATTTCTAACTTTTTTATTTATTAAGTTATGTTGATGAAATTTTTATGCTAAATTACAATTAATATAACTAAGAGAAATGAATAAGAGAAATCTTCCTTGGTTGATTCATTTTTTCTAAAAAAAATAAAAATGAAAAAAATACTATAATCTATTAGGAAGTCAAAATTTTAAAAAATATTAAGTATAATTAAGTATTTTTTGCTTAAGAAAATTCTAGGGGGTAAGGTACTTTTAATTTAAATATTTTAAGCACATTTTTCAAATTTCAACTTCAGTTATGCATTACTGCTGCAATAAAAAATTAGTATAAAAAATTATATTAATATTCTACTATAAAGTACCTTACCACCCTGCTTAAATATATTAATTTAAGGCTGTGCAAAATTTTGTTGATAAATATTTATTAGATTGAGAATTTGAGTTCCTAAGATTGAAAAAAGCTAAAAATAGCATTTTGAGAAAATCAGCTTTAAAGTTTTCTAAGTTAAATATATAATAATAAGTAGATGATTTATATTTTTATTGATTACAACATTAATAGTTTGATTTTTCACATAATTTTTACATCAAAAGATGCAAAAGACTTTATAGAATATGAAAATCACAAAAATGAAAAATCGATATTTTGACCATTTTTGGCCAAAATCCAGTAGTCCCCCCCCTTAATATGATAATGCCATTTCAAAAACAACAATGGATAGATAAAAACCAACAACCCAAACCAAATCCAAAACCTTCAATCAAAGATGAAATACAGCTTAAATGGAATATGTCCATCAATCCTCTTTTTATTTGAATGGACTAGGACTATACTCATTTCTCATTGATTAGAAACAAAGGGAAAAACTAAGTATACAAACTGATAGACTACTTTTTGGTTGAAGAAAAATTTTTGATTTTTATTCTTAAAGAAAAGTATTCTGAAAATTATCGTAAATCTTGGGTAAGAGATAGATGTATGCTCATACCTCATACATATATCCAAAATTCCTGTATGTTTACTAGAATTCTCTCACTTATCAGCCTTGAAGCTTGTTCATGTGTTGAAAAGATTCACCCTTTGAATAGTTCCAAAAAAATCCACTAGAGGTGATATCAAAGCTTGGTGGACCTCAATACCAAAACATAACAGAATTGTTAACAAAGAAAGGAAAATGATAGAAAGCAACAAATATGTGTAAACAAGTTATGAGATACAAAATGGGGTGGTGAATTAAATGTATTATCTCAAAAGAATAAAACAGTAATATCAAATCATTGTTTTCTCTGTAACATTTTCTTCAAGTTCTAGTTACTCTGTAAGTATCACACTGTTTATTCAAATTCCATCTTGTGATTTTTTTTACAGAAAACCATAAAATTCACTATATATGCTTATCTTGTGAATACAATATTCATAACTTACAAAACCAAACTGATTAAGTTCATTAAATAACTTTAAAACAAGCACTTTATAGCAATAAACTATATAAAATAAAATAAAAAATATCTATTGAGTTTACTTCTATAAAGGCTTGTTTTAAAGTTGGTACAATATCCAGTTTTACATTTTACTTTGCAGGGTCATAATTTCAGATTTAGTCTTCTAAATCAAATGAAATAGTAATGAAACATTTGATATATAATACATCCAACCAAAGAAAACTCGTGGATATATACTGGAAGTAAAATGGAGTAAAATACTTTTATCAATAAGTTAACAAGAAATGGATTAGAATCTCAGTTAATTTATTTTTAGAATATTTAATTACTTTTTTTTGTGGGAAATATATGTTTTCTCATATATAATCTCAAAAACACTTGTCATATAAACTTCATATATAAGAAAGAGTGGTTAAAATTTTTGTCTAAATTTAAATCTTTATTACATGCAAAAGTTGAAATGTTATTAAAAGCCAAACCAAAGATATGTTGGTTGCATAATAGATTTTGAAAGAAATGTGAACTTTATGGAATGAAGCTTTGAGAACTGTTTCAAAAGAAAAACCACAAGTGTGTATTAAACATATAAAAACATTATCAGAAAAATACTAGATTACTGATGGCATGATCAGGGCTGGACCGACTAATTGTGGTGCCTGAGGAAAGTTTTAAAAATGGCACCTTTTAAAATTTTTTTGAAAACTCCAAGTAATTAATAATCATCTGCTTAATAGAATAAGACATTTTAAGAAAAATTTGTATTAAATATAAGAACAAATTTTATTTATATTTAAAAAAGAACAAAAATAATTTGAACGTTACAATACTTAAAAAACAAAAAAAAATTAAAAATAATTTGTTTTAAAACTACTCTTCCAGCTTTTTTTTGGAGAAAATTGCTTCATTGCATCTTTTTAATTTATTGTTTTAGATATTGTCTTCTCTATAGAAAATTATTCCTAAATCATTCAGTTGATCTTGGATTGTTATTTTTCAAAAATTTTTTTAAATTTTTAGTTTAGAAAAACTGCAATCAGTTACAGATAATGTTAGCAAAATTCTTAGTGCTACAATAACGTAATTTTGTCTTTTTGTACGAATTTTGCCACATTAATATTTTTTGTTTTTCATTATACATTTCATATTTTTACAATTCATTTTGGCACCTATATCAATCCAGCACCTGAGGTAGTTGCCTCACCTATGGAACCAGTCCTGGGCATGATCAATGAATTCTTGTAAAAGTAATTTAGTTTTATCATCACATGTGGCT
Organism: Olivierus martensii; assembly: GCA_000484575.1. Classification (NCBI taxonomy): domain Eukaryota; kingdom Metazoa; phylum Arthropoda; class Arachnida; order Scorpiones; family Buthidae; genus Olivierus; species Olivierus martensii. Next base: position 23,278 of record AYEL01088693.1, read on the forward strand.
AATGAAGATAATGATTGTAGTGATAAATCTGAAAATAATTAAATTCAGCTAAAATCAGCATTGAAAGAATTGATTTTATTATTAATTTCCAATAAAATTCAAGTTAATGAAAAAACTAATATAGTAAAAAGCAAATATTTAAAAAATTGATAAAAACAAAAATAATAAATATAAAATTATTATACAAAAAAAGAATGCATAAATTGTGATTTAAAAATGGTTTGAAATAAATAGAATATTCTATTTGCAATATTTTATCCCACCAAAAACAAAAATGTAAAAAATAAGCCAAATTCTATTCTACCAGTTTTTTTTGGCCACCAAAAAAGTAGAGATCTAAAACAGGTTTTGAAATAAATAAAATATTGCAAATAGAATATTCTATCCCACCAAAAACAAAAATGTAAAAAATAGCCAAATTCTATTCTACCAGTTTTTTTTGGCCACCAAAAAAGTAGAGATCTAAAACAGGTGCCAAGTTCCATTCCAACCCAATGTCGAAAAATGAGATTTAAATACTGAAATAAATTCAATACAGTGTCACATCTTCAGGCTTTTACTTGGCCAGTTTTAATACCTAATGATAGCTGGGTAATAACTTAATATAACTCAAGTAAAGTCTTGAAGGTGACACTGTATTGAATTTATTTCCGTATTTAAATCTCATTTTTCAACATCGGGTTTGAATGGAACTTGGCACCTGTTTTAGATCTCTACTCTTTTGGTGGCCAATCAAACTGGTAGAATAAACTTGGCCTATTTTTTTCCACATTTTTTTGTTTTTGGTGGGATATCAGTACTTTTTGCTAAGTTGTTATATGAAACAAACAGGCTAAATAAATAATAATCTAAGATAGCTAAATAACAATAAAATTGTAAAATTACCAGATAAATGACTGAAGAGATCACAATGTGTATTGAATTTATATGAATAAACGAGCTTATTTAAAATTTTTTTTGGTATCTTTATTCTGTTTCATGTTGCATTTGCATTTCAGTGCCACTTTCTTTGACAACTGTTATTTTCTTGTAGGTCTGCAACATTGGATCGTATGATCCTTACTTCCCACTCATGATCCTTAACTTTTCTAATTCTATTTTTCTTTGTTTTTAATGTAAAGGCCGGTTCCCACTTACGGAAAAGCCGCTACGGAAAATAATTACGTATACAGAATATATTTTTCTTTTTCCGGATGGTTTCCATCCGTAAAATTCGGTGTGTTCCCATTTAATCCGGAAAAGAATTTCAAAAGCGCCAGCTATTGGCACTTACGTTCAAAATGGAGGACGAATTAAAGGAGTGTTTTCGTCTGTATAGTGCTCAATTTCTTTCGCTGTGTATTTTGTATAAGGAATATATGCAGAATAAAAAAAGAAAACGTAAATTTTGGGTACGAAGATTATATCGCTCTCGTGATTCTCTTGGTTATAATGGTACAGTCATTAAAGAATTGCGTTTATACAATAGGCAGTATTATTATGAGTGAGTACTATTCTTTAATTTTTAAGAAAATCCACTTCATATTTTAACCATATTTATTTTAATAAAGTTTTATATATATTTCAAATGTTAAACAAATGTTTGGTTGCTAGACAATGTCAGAGCATTGCGTGAACGAGGCCGAACGCAAAGATTTAAATGAAGTTTATTTTTACAATTTATGTTCATATTTAAAAATTTTTTTGATACTTCATATTTGAAAAAACTTGCAAATCCAGAAATTTGGATAATGCATTTAGCATTAAAATTACAATACTGAATATGATTTTAATCACATTTTAATCTAGTATTTTTAAGGTTGGAACCCACTATCCACCGTCGCAGATAAACGCGGGAACAATTCCACTTGCTGATTCCCACAATAGTGGTACGCTTCGCTTTCTCCAAGATTCTTAGTGCTATCCGATGATTCCTTTCACGTAAAAACAAAATGGACAGTAAGCAATGAAAGGCACTCACTATTTAGGAAATGATGTTAACAGCTGCAGTAAATGAGGAAACTGAAACAAAATCGAGGAATGGAAAATGTTGGATCGAAAATATTTATAAGAAGAAATACAAACAATGTTTCTATGCAATTTTGATTAAAGAGATGAGGTTTAATGACAGAGAATCCCGCCATCTTGACTGTCAAGGTTGCTACCTATTCAACGTCACAAAATGCATGGGCTTCATAGGTGGATGTTATCTCGACGGATTTTACTGTCGCGGAAAAGTTGTATCCATCTAGACACTGGATGGTAGTGGTTTTTACGCCTCGGTATGACGTCAAAACCGCGCTGCTTTCTTGTCAAACGCGTATTTCCACCGCGGTTCTATGCTAGTGGAAATCAATTTTTAAGGCCGATTCCCACTTAGGAAAAGCCGCTACGGAAAATAATTACGTATACAGAATATATTTTCTTTTTCAGGATGGTTTCCGTCCTTAAAATTCAGTGTGTTCCCATTTAATCCGGAAAAGAATTTCAAAGGCGCCAGCTATTGGCACTTACGTTCAAAATGGAGGACGAATTAAAGGAGTGTTTTCGTCTGTATAGTGCTCAATTTCTTTCACTGTGTATTTTGTATAAGGAATATATGCAAAATAAAAAAAGAAAACGTAAATTTTGGGTACGTATTATATCGCTCTCGTGATTCTCTTGGTTATAATTGTACAGTCATTCCTTAAAATTCAGTGTGTTCCCATTTAATCCGGAAAAGAATTTCAAAAGCGCCAGCTATTGGCACTTACGTTCAAAATGGAGGACGAATTAAAGGAGTGTTTTCGTCTGTATAGTGCTCAATTTCTTTCACTGTGTATTTTGTATAAGGAATATATGCAAAATAAAAAAAGAAAACGTAAATTTTGGGTACGTATTATATCGCTCTCGTGATTCTCTTGGTTATAATTGTACAGTCATTAAAGAATTGCGTTTATACGATAGGCAATATAATTATGAGTGAGTACTATTATTTAATTTTTAAGAAAATCCACTTCATATTTTAACCATATTTATTTTAATAAAGTTTTATGAGAATATCTCCAGAAGTATTTTATTGTGTTGACAATCGTTGGACCCAGAATTACCAAACGCAAGATACAAGATTTCGCAAAACAATCTCTGCTAAAGATAGATTAGCAATAACATTAAGGTAAGTTTGTTTTATATGATAAATAAAAATCTGCAACTTTTCAATCAATTTTTTAAACTTCCATTGTTATTAAAATTGTACTTTATTAAATGCTGATTTTTGTCATATTTGTGATATTTTTATTCATGTTGTTTTACTCTGAATTTAAGATTTCTTGCAACTGGAGAATCATATAGAAGCTTGTCATATGCTTTTCGTGTTGGAAGATCAACATTGAGTAAAATTATTCCTGAAACATGTAAAGTTATCTGGGAAGAATTGAGAGAGGATTATCTATGCTTTCCAACAACTAAAGAACAGTGGAAAAAACATTTCTGATGGTTTTTATAAACATTGGCAATTGCCACATTGTTGTGGTAGTATTGATGGGAAGTATGTATTAATGGAATGTCCAAATAATACAGGTAAATATTATTTTAAATAATAATTATTTCAAATATTTATTATTGTAATTCATTAATTAATAGTTAAACACTTCTTTTTATTTCAGGTAGCCTCCATTACAACTATAAGGGTTTTTGATTATGTGTTGACAATCGTTGGACCCAGAATTACCAAACAAGATACAAGATTTTGCAATGCAATCTCTGCTAAAGATAGATTAGCAATAACATTAAGGTAAGTTTGTTTTATATGATAAATAAAAATCTGCAACTTTTCAATCAATTTTTTAAACTTCCATTGTTATTAAAATTGTAGTTTATTAAATGCTGATTTTTGTCATATTTGTGATATTTTTATTCATATTGTTTTACTCTGAATTTAGATTTCTTGCAACTGGAGAATCATATAGAAGCTTGTCATATGCTTTTTGTGTTGGAAGATCAACATTAAGTAAAATTATTCCTGAAACATGTAAAGTTATCTGGGAAGAATTGAGAGATGATTATCTATGCTTTCCAATTAACTAAAGAACAGTGGAAAAACATCTCTGATGGTTTTTATAAACATTGGCAATTGCCACATTGTTGTGGTAGTATTGATGGGAAGCATGTATTAATGGAATGTCCAAATAATACAGGTAAATATTTTTTTAAATAATAATTATTTAAAATATTTATTATTGTAATTCATTAATTAATAGTTAAGCACTTCTTTTTATTTCAGGTAGCCTCCATTACAACTATAAGGGAACTTTCAGTGCTGTTTTATTTGCAGTTGCTGATTATAAATACAGATTTATTCTTGTAGATTATGGGCACTATGGCAGTGAAAGTGATAGTGGGATATTAAGAAAAAGTGAATTTGGTCAAAGATTATTTAATAATAGTTTAAACCTACCAAATCAAGATCAGTTACCTAACTCATCCAGAATATTCCCATATTTTTATATTGGTGATGAAGGTTTCCCATTATTGCACAACCTATTACGACCCTATCCAAGAAAATCAAAATTAAATGCACAACAATTGATTTATAATTATCGGTTAAGCAGAGCTCGCAGAGTTGTGGAAAATACTTTTGGAATTATGGCCAATAAATTCCGAATTTACAGACGTCCATTAAACTTTGGGCAAGAAAATACAAAATTCATGGTAATGGCCACGTGTGTTCTTCATAATTTTCTAATCATGAAGTGCTCTAATTACCTATTGCCAGGTGATAATGATTTTGAAGATGAGGCACACGAGTTGCATCTTGGCAGTTGGAGAAAGGGAGATAATAATAATGCTTTAACTCTTGCCATAAAATGGGAAGTAATATGTATAATAAGCATGCAAAAAATTTAAGAGACATATATACTGATTACTTAAGTAATGAAGGCAAAGTATCATGGCAACAAACTATGATAACAGGAAATACATAAAATGTCTTTGCAGTTACCAGTTTTTGCAAAAAATAAAGGAAATTTTCTGCTTTACTTTTTACTATCTGCTATAAAACTCGTCATAAAATGGGAAGTAATATGTATAATAAACATGCAAAAAATTTAAGAGACATATATACTGATTACTTAAGTAATGACGGCAAAGTATCATGGCAACAAACTATGATAACAGGAAATACATAAAATGTCTTTGCAGTTAATAGTTTTTGCAAAAAATAAAGGAAATTTTCTGCTTTACTTTTTACTATCTGCTATAGTCATCACCATGGTTGTCTTCTGTTTTTGATGTATTGAAATAGTATTATTAATTATATGAATTGTAGTATTACCTTTTTAAACCCATTCTGCTATTGGAAATGTAACATAAAATGTATCTTTAAGTTGTTACAAGCAATCAAATATTATGTAATGCACAATAATTGTGCATTACATAATATTTGATTGCAACATATCTGTATTAACAATTGTTGTTAATATAGATATATTGCAATTAAATAACCAACATAAAAAAAATTATGCTATATATAATTTTTAGTTTTTGAAATATGTTTGTTAAAAGTATAAATTTAGCTCATTCAGTATAAATTTTATTTTTGGGGAAAAATGTTTGATTTTTATTATATGATTTGCATTGACTATTGGAAATGTAACATAAAATGTATCTTTTAGTTGTTACAAGCAATCAAATATTATGTAATGCACAATAATTGTACATTACATAATATTTGATTGCATCATATCTGTATTAACAATTGTTGTTAATATAGATTATTGTAATTAAATAACCACCATAAGAAAAATTTATGCTATATATAATTTTTAGTTTTTGAAATATGTTTATGTTAAAAGTATAAATTTAGCTCCTTCAGTATAAATTTTATTTTTGGGTAAAAATGTTTGATTTTTATTATATGATTTGCATTGAATACATGCAATTAATGTATACAGTATAATAAAGTTTAATAACTTTCATTAATAAGTTATTTTGATATCTTTATTTGTGATATATGATAATCAACTTAAATCATTGACAAATTAAAATATTATATATTGTAAAATAAAACTGCTAATTTTTTATATCCTGAAATTTTTTAATTATACATATGTAAATAAATTATTTATTTTTAAATTAATCATAAATATGCATATTATAATGATGTAATTATTAAATTTCATTCAATTTTGCATTCTATACTTTTGCAGTATATTTTTGTATGGTTATTGTAAATGCTGATTAAAAAGTATTGCTGTTTTTAAATTAATCATAAATATGCATATTATATTGATGTAATTATTAAATTTTATTCAATTTTGCATCCTATACTTTTGCAGTATATTTTTATATGGTTATTGTAAATGCTGATTAAAAAATATTGCTTTTCCTCAAAGATAAAAAAAAACAATCTTTCATATAAATTAAGTATCATTAGGAATATATGTTGGCATAATAATTTAAAAAAATTATTTCTTGTAATCACTAAAAATTTTGTTATAAATCAAAGAACTCAGTTTAATAGTATTGCTTTTCCTCAAAAATCAAAAAACAATCTTTCATATAAATTAAGTATAATTAGGAATACATGTTGGAATAATGATTTAAAAAATTATTTCTTGTAATCACTAAAAATTTTGTTATAAATCAAAGAACTCAGTTTAATATTTATAAAATATATTTATTTAACAAATAAATCACTTTTTTAAATATTTCTCTCTCTCTTTTTCCAACACTTTTATTTCAATGTCATGCATTATTTCTAATTGTTCAAGCTCACTAAACTGCCTTAATCTGCACTCCAGTAGTGCACAGAAATGTGAGATTTTGTCCAGTTTATGTGTCTGAAAAAATTCCCCAAATTGTTCACTTGTATTTTTAAACAAAGACACTGCATCATTCAAAGTTGATTCTTCATGTTTTCTTTTGCTTTTTTTGGTTGCTGTAATTTTTGTCCTATCGTTGTTATCAATATTATTGCTGGAAAAGAATATGGCATATGTTTCTTAAATTATATATTCATATAACTTAAAAAATCACATATTATGCTTATTGTCTATTAAAATCTTATTTACCCTATTAATTCACAGTCTGTTTCTGTCTCATCAATAGAATTCAGAAGAATTTCTCCTATACACGATGCCTTCATTATCTGCATGTGAATCTGGAACTTCACTTGTAGATAATGAAAGTGTCTGTGTAGTATATCAATAGAATTAAGAAGAATTCTCCTATACACATGCCTTCATTATCTGCATGTGAATCTGGAACTTCACTTGTAGATGATGAAAGTGTCTATGTAATAAATTCACTTATGTCTTGGCTGTCATTAATAGAAGTATTGCTTTTTAGGTTGGAAATAATGCTGTAAAATAAGTAAATACTCATGCATATAAATGAATAAACATACATATTGAATAGTTTAACAAACCTATCATTAGGTGCTGTATTACTTCCCAATATTCCATCTAATATTTTATATAAATCCCAATTGGATTTATAAATAGATGATGTCCCAGCACCACTAGAAGTACTTTCTCTAACTTTTCTTTTTTCTTTTGCGTATTTATCTCGTTGGACTCTCCATTTCTTCTCAGCTTCAATTCCTATCATACGAATTACAATTTAAATATTATAGGCTAAACTTCGAAAGATGGGATTCTATTCTCACTGCTTTGTGCTTTTGCGTCTGTCCTAGTGCAAAGCATCTATGGATATGTGGCATTATAGCGTTCCATAATGCCTGCCACTTTTTCATGCTCGATAAAGTAGATGTAAATATGCATGTGAATGAATATTAACATCGATTTTAATGTGCGCACTTGGCGCCACAAAAATGCAAGGCAGTCAAAGTAGAATCTTACTCTTCAGGGAAATACTATGTTAAGACTAAAATATATTTTGTCTACTTACCAGAAATTCCAAATTTAGTGCCTACAGCAGCCCATATTGTTTTTTTTATTGTTACGTCCTTAAAATCTGAGTGTGTCTTATCGTATAATTGGGGATATTTTCTAATTTCTTCCACAAACATTTCATTTATTTCTTTATTCTTCGTTCTCTTGCCTTCCATGCTTATATTTCTCCTCATTCGATGATTGTATGCATCATGTATGGCGTCGGTCTCAACGGTACGCTATTGGTTAAAATAGTCCTTTTCCGGATCATGTGATCCGGAAAAGTTAAAAGTTCCCCAACTCAATATTCCGGATACTTATCTGTGGTGCTTGCATTTCATTACTTACTTCCATGTTGTATTTGTTTCCAATTAGAAAAGAAATTTTTGGGGAATTCCCCTAGTTATATGTATAACTTTAATAGGAAATTTGTCTGCATTTTGAGTTTGGCATTTAAAATGGAAAGTACCTTCTGATGTTTAATAGTATAAAAAAATTTAATAAAAGTTAAACTAAATGCACATATAAATTTATTAATTTTGCTGAAAAGTTATAAATAATAAATTATAATTTTCAAACTATTTTGTCAAATATGATCCTAATGTGGAATGAACAAGAAAATTTCAATGTATCATTAATGGCATTTTACAGAGAATTATATAGTAGCTTAGTCAAAACATGAATACAATAATTAATAACTGAATTCATTCTTAAAACCATTACAGGAAATTAGTGCTAATTTTATTCAAAAGATCATAGAAAAAATTTCACCAATTGAGCAAGAAGACAATGACCAAGATATTTCTGTAATAGCAGCAATATTGCTGTCTTACATAAACGTTTTCATTTATTGTCAAAAAGTGACGACAAAAAAAATCTTAGGTGTAACTCATATTGCCTAATTTTTGTTTTTTATAAATTAGCAATATGATAATTTACTTGTATATAAAAATGTATTATATAATATGCAATAAAAAGTGCAAGCATGTAAAAATGATAAGATTCTAACATGATTTTTCATATGGTTTATTAACTTTGTTGATTTTTTTTAGATCTGGAACCAATCTTTATTTTTTCATAGATACAGTACATATTTTTACAGGTATTCTTTGGGAACATATCTATTATATAAAAACAGAATTGAATGTGCATTTATAGAAAATGATTCATATACCTATGTATTTATTGCAATTATTACAATTTCAAATTTTACTACAATTGATTATTTCATAATATATTTTTCTAGTTTATTTAAATCGTTTTTATTATCAAAATTATTTTAAAAACTTTTTATTTTTTGTCTTTTTTCAGGATGCACAAATAGATTTACTCATGCAAATAGACATTGTCCACAACATCCAACAATAGCATTGATGAGAGATGATTTTTGTACTGTTCAGGGATCTTTATTAAAAAATGCAAATGATGAAGTAATGTGTTGGCTTGAAAAGTAATAATTTTAAAAATATTTAATTTATGAAGTATGAAAATATTAAATAACAAATTGCAATTTTTATTTTGTTATTAGGTATAAAAAACAGCGTACTGAAAAATTAATACCACGTCCAAAAGAACGTAAGTTAAAACAAGAATTAGAAGAACAAGCAAGAGTTGATGGCATATCTGATCAGATTTTATCTCAAATAAATATTGAAGAAGAAAAATTGATGGGAGCAATGGCATTGATAGAGCTAGCAGTAACTCCAGTTGTAAATGGTGCTTTAGATTTATCATCATCATCACCCTAGCAATAAATTAATTCTGTATGAAACATGAAATTACTTTTCATTGTAAATATCATAAATTGTATATTTGATGATGATAAAATTTGTTTTAATTTTGACTTTCTAAGAAAGTTCTCTCTTAACTCTACATAATGTTTAAATGGTTTTAAATAAAATTTTTATAAAATATTAATGTTGGATTTATATATTCAAATTCTTTATGCATAGATCAAAAGCGAGAACCATTTCATGATGGATTTTGCTGTGGACTGTACAGTAACAATTTGTATATTTATTAAATCAATAATAGTCATTGAGTAGTCTGCAGATTATGAATATTTTTAATGAGTTATTCTCTAGCTGCCAATCCTATTAAACATTAAGGATGTCACTTTTTTCACATTATCCGAATATAAGACTGAAAATAAAGGATAGTGTGTATAAGCATAAGAAATTGGCAAAATTCGACGAAAATAATTTTTACATACAGTACAAGTGAGCGTGAATTCGTAAAACAGGTCTTAAATATTAGTAATGAATATGAAACAGTTAGGAAATGTTAAAAATATTATGTAGAACATTAATTATTATTTTATTATTAAATTTTTAATGTCTACATTCAAACCCCGATAAGCCGCCATCCTCGCTGACAGCCATGAAATTTGGCGGAACAGATCTTCCCTATGTTAATGAAATAGGTAAACCCCGATAAGACGCTATCCGCAAATAGAAACGTCTAAACAAATAATCAGTTTGGTATTTGTCCTGGTTAATCCACCAGGGGCATGTAAGGTGACTTACATCCCGATGTTCATCAGTACTGTATATATCGTATTAAAAGTTCTCTGGATTCATTTGTAACCAGCAGGTGGGGGAGGGAGTTGACGTTAATCGTGTGTGTGTGAGCCTGGTTCACACCTAGGTTGTAGAAAATTCAAGATCGTTAAGAACCAATCTTTTCCATCGTTTATTGTGTACCGAGCCAGTGGCGGATCAAATCAAGTGGGGGCTCCAAGCGATAAAAATTTCGGGGCCCTAAAACTCGAGTTAGAACAAAAAGGTTTCAAGAAAACTCTCATTACGTTATTAACAAAAAAGTAATCAAAAATTTCATACCATAACACATTAAATAAATTTATTAAAAAAACATATTTTTTACATGAATTTCCGCCCGTACTTATTTGCTTTATTAACATCAGCCCCCTTTTTAAGTAAAAGCTCTACTACTACTATACGACCCTCACTTTATTTCTTGCAAATTCGTCAATTATTTTGGCAGTGTCAATTCGGTTTAAAATTTCCTGCTCTGTATACAGAATGACCATATTATTTAATCTTTCTTCTCCTATAGTATTCCTTAAATAACTTTTTACACTCTTTAAAACAAAAAACGATCTTTCTCCTGACGCATTAGATAAGGGAATTGTTGAAAAATTTCAATAACATTTCAACATTCGCAAATGTGCGAGACATTTCTTTGGCGATAGATGTCTGGTGTGGTTTTTATTATATCCTCGTTTTCTTTTAGAAATATTAAAAAATGGTCAAATTCATCTTCAAAAGTACAAACATCATTATTATGATATTAGACAACAAAATATAATTATTTGATATATACAAAAAAACGTAATTTTCCTCAAACCCTAATGAAAACATTTTAAGATCTCGGGGCTCTACGCGGCCGCTTAATCCGCCACTGTACCGAGCAAATAAGGTTACTGTACAGTAAGCTGTGTACAGTAAACCCTTGCCGAACGCGGAGGTTACGTCATTAATACATTCGCGCACGGCATAATCACGTTCGGCAAAGTTACTGTAACTTTCTATGGAAAAAAAATGTATTAGGTACGTGAGGATCAAGCGTGGGACGTCTGTACCTTATTACTCCCCAACTCTGTTTTTCCCGGTCGCGATTAAGACAAGAGAAACGGGAGATGGAGAAAAGAATTTTACAGACGGAGAAGCGACACACTGTGAAAATAAATATGGCGGAATGCCGCGACGCTCCGCGTCGTATTTCGACCATCTCATATGGTATTCTGAGACAGGCCAAAAGGCCGCTCCCCCTGCTTCACCAACTAAGATATTACAGGATTCTAACGTCTGCGAGAATAATCTCGGCTTAATCATTGCCTGCCACTCGGGTGCGGACTCGCCTGTCACCTCTTTGTCCACAAAGCGAACGAAATACGTATAAGGCGGACTCGCTCAGTTTGCCAGGCCTAGGGGTAATCTGTCCCGCCGAAGCTACCTTAACATTGCCGAGAATCGCCTCCGTCCACAGAGGGACCGGAAACACAAAGAGGCTGATTCGCTACTGTGTGTTCAAAGAACACCTCGCTCAGGCGCTGTCGCGACGAATAAACGCCGACAACAGGCCGAAAGGACGGAAAAGTCCGAACTTTTCCTTACTGCGAGCAAACAAAGAGGCTGAACGGATTTGCTACTGGTTCTCCCATTACGGGAGATCACGATTGTCAGGCAAAACCGCCGCGTAAACGCAGCAGCCCGACGGAAGACCGGTCAAAGTCGATCCTCCAAGCGAACAGAACCTAAACTGATATTCGCTACGGCGGGGTGAAACACACAATGGAAAACCAAAGCGGGCACATTCCTCTCTTGGAAAGGGCGAAAATCTTCCCCGTTTCGATCCGGATGCAGCTCACTGTCAGATATGACTGGTGGGCCACCATCAGTGACGTAACCTATATTTTTTTGAGTGGGCCAAGGATGGGCCACACCGATGTGAAAGAACATTCTCCCGTATGCGCGATATTCCTGACTCCTATTTCTATCGCGGTAAGAACAGACTACTTCATTACAAGCTGCTGTGCGGAGATTTTCCAGACTTTACAATCGAAACTACTTCCTCTAATACAGCCACTATGGTAGATGTCTAAACCTTTCTGTCATAGACTGTACATGTCCAGATTCTATTAGACTTTTCCCTTTCCAAATAGGTTTAGGTCTAGAAAATTCTTGCCTCTGAACAATTGGTTTGAAATTGCATGTTAATTGTACTCCTATGTTCTTCATGATTACACTTGCTATTACAATTAAAATATGTTTATCTGACGTTAATTCTAAAAACTGCCACTAGAGTGCTGCTACTACAGTGCACCAAACAGGTTTCTATGAGTGTATTGATAGCTTGTACCTGTCTAGCAAATCAATCTTTCCTGAAAATATTATCTTAATTAAATAAAAATGGAATACTATATATTATAATGATCAATTAGATCAATAATGCTAAATATCATTAAAATTTAATGATAATTTCAATTTTATAATTTTGAATTTTCAAAAAGATACAAAATTAAATAATGGAAAAGGTTATGTGATCTGTTTCTTTATAAAAAAGAAACAACAGAAAAACAAGTACTGTAAGCAGATAAATATATTTATTACTCATTATCAATCATATTCTTTGAATTCAAATTCATTTTCAGATATGATATACAGTAAAAAGTCAAAATTCCCTCTCCTTTAAGATTAACAAATAGATGTTTCAGGGTAATTTTTGCACACACTGTATTTACTTTTTCTTCTGTTCTGTCATATAAAATATATCATTTATGCTGCTATTTCTAAATAATATTTATCAAAGATGTGCCCATCAATTAATTTTACTGTGAAAAATCTTTGTCTATATTTCTAAAAATCCAATATTTAATTTCAAATTAACTAAAATATAAATATTTTAAAACATAGTGGGTGATCTGTTAATGAACAGTTCAGATAATGAACACTTTTGCGAAAGATTTTTATGATTGGATAACGAACACTTCACAGAACAAACTGTGAGACCCGCAAACTGACGGAATGACAGGTTGGCTGAATGATCACGTGGTAAAGCTGTAGCTTACCATCCTGGAGGATCCAGGTCTCACTCCACCAATTTTTCAAGGGGTCCGGACTTGGCCCATTGAATTTCATTCTTCAATCATCTGGTTGAACCAATCATGGGTATCGACCATCCTGAAATGAGCTCTGTAAGTGGCCTCTGCCAGATAAAAAATATCTCACAAGGATATGGTGGGTTAACTTACTTAACAGAATGACAGGCTTAGGTCTTGCACGTTCATGGATTTATGGATAAGGATGGGAGAACAATAGTTTCTCCCAATTAAACTGAACTCAGAGACAACTTAAAACAAATCAAAGATTTATTAAAGAAGGAAAGAGAGAGTTTACAATATTTTGGTGTTAGAATAGCACCCATACTACATTGAGGCTAATAGGCTTGGGGATCTCTACAACAATAATACTATTAATCACTTTCAAAAAATACTGAAGAAGTGAAAAAAAGCAATAAACATTGGACAGATTCTTTAACGGAAAATAAACATAATAGATGAAAATGCAAGGGGGGTCGGATGGTGAAGGACAGGGATCACCGGGCCGGGCCAAATACCCCGAAAAGAACCGGGACGCAAACCCGGATCCTCTTGGTGGCACGCCAACCCGTTACCACTCGGCCATCCGACCGCCCTGTGTATACAGTATAATTATAGTTTCTTAAAACAGAATTATTTTGATTTGAATCTTTGAATATATTAATACTTTTAATGTTTTCCGAAGATAATTTGTTTTCGTTCAAGAAATTAAGTTGATCATAATGAAGGTCTCGATGATTCACGCGATCCGCTGTCTTCCGATTGTCCATAAACATTAACAATGATAGAATAACTAGGAGTATATGACAATTTTTTCCCACCAGTATTGGTTTTGACCCGTGTGACATTAAAATTTGTGCTAGAATAAACCAGTGGTGAGATTCAGCTGGTTCACACCGGTTCGACAGAACTGGCACCCAATGTTTTACTGAGTTCGGCGAACCGGTTGTTGAAATGGGACTTGTAATCAGAGTTTTCTGTAAGGTTGTCCTCTGGGCAGCCGCCATGGAAATCACAAATCTACATTCCTTACTCTTTTTTTAATGTTCATCTGCGCAACAGCGTGTTCTAAGCGTCCGTAATAATGTCCATTCCGTCCATAGATGAAAAAAAAAAAATAGACGGAACCATGCTTGTAATATTCATTTATTCATTTCACAAAACTCGTGTAATAATGTTCATTCCGTCCATAGATGAAAAAAAAAAAAAAATAGACGGAACCATGCTTGTAATATTCATTTATTCATTTCACAAAACTCGTTATGTCTTTGATAAAATACTACATTTTTTTTCCTCTCGCGTTTTTTATGCTCTTATAAAAGCGAAGAAAATTGCAAGTGAGAATGCCAATCAAGTAGTGATATGGAAATATCTTAAAATAACAACTTTATTGTTTTTTTTTTGTCAGATATTTAATATTTTTTCATAAATATTTTAAAACTATTATAACATAATGTAGTTTTGTGTACCTTCTTTTATAATTCTTATTTAATTATTAATTGTACGAAGTAATAAACTACCGTATGTCGTTTTTTATACTTAACTATTATAGATCGTTGGTTATAACATAATGAAAAAAGAATCATTACAGATTGAATCATAATCAAAATAAATTATAAATAAACGTTTATTTATAATTTATTTTGATTATGATTCAATCATTTGATTATGATTCAACATTGCTTTTTATTAATAATATACTATTTAATTTATCAATTCAAGAGATAGTTGAAATTCGTGATAACAAAGATGACTCGCTAAATTCCCATCCAAATCACACAAACATTAATTCGAATTGATATAATTTTCTTTCTTCCTCAAAATATGATTCTCTTTAATACGATTATCAACTTAAAACTTTGGATATCTTTTCAGAATTCTAGCATAAAAATAGACTTCGAAATATCTAATAGGATCCTCTTTTAAAACTCCTTAATGTTAGTAATATTTATTCTTTTAATTCAGTTATCATAAACAAACGTTTATTCCAATCTATATTCCGCATTATACATTTTCATACATTATAATCAATTTATTCTCACAAAATATTTAGCTATAAACCATATAATATAAACGTATTTAAATACTCAAGAATTCAGAACTCCATACACCATTGCCTTATTAAGGTCCGTTCACATCATCAGACACTAAACGTATCAGACACGTAGCATTTGATTATGATTCAACATTGCTTTTTATTAATAATATACTATTTAATTTATCAATTCAAGAGATAGTTGAAATTCGTGATAACAAAGATGACTCGCTAAATTCCCATCCAAATCACACAAACATTAATTCGAATTGATATAATTTTCTTTCTTCCTCAAAATATGATTCTCTTTAATACGATTATCAGCTTAAAACTTTGGATATCTTTTCAGAATTCTAGCATAAAAATAGACTTCGAAATATCTAATAGGATCCTCTTTTAAAACTCCTTAATGTTAGTAATATTTATTCTTTTAATTCAGTTATCATAAACAAACGTTTATTCCAATCTATATTCCGCATTATACATTTTCATACATTATAATCAATTTATTCTCACAAAATATTTAGCTATAAACCATATAATATAAACGTATTTAAATACTCAAGAATTCAGAACTCCATACACCATTGCCTTATTAAGGTCCGTTCACATCATCAGACACTAAACGTATCAGACACGTAGCGTATCAGGCACGACAAATATTCCTTAGGGTATTTCCTATGAACCCTTTCATATTTAGCGTAATGAATCAGCACCGACGCGTACAGACACGTTCCGTGCCCGTAAGTCATTCTCAAGGAGAATATTTGTCTGTGCTGGAACGTGTCTGCACGTGTTTGTACGGTTGGTTCAGCACATGTATGAATGTGCATTCCGAACTGATCAGACACGAAAGTAGCAATGGATAACGAAAAATTAATTGAATTTGTAAGAGTATACATTTTTATATGATCAATGTGACAAGAGATACAGTGACAATTATAAAAAGGATGCTGCCTGGAAAGAAATTTCGTGAATGGCTTTTTTGCTTCTTTCGTGATCTTCATCTTCCAATGATAAGGCAATCACAGCCAAGTCTTCAGTTGACAGATGGCGGAACATTGTCTGTCTAGCACGCTAGCAATATGAGAACGCTACCTGTCTGGCACGTTTCATGTCTGTAGGTATGAAAGGACCTTGAAATGTCGTACCTGATACGCTACGTGTCTGACACGTTTAGTGTCTGATGATGTGAACGGACCTTTAGCCGTTCGTGGAAGAATCCAGAACGTTGCCCGTCTCCCCGGACGTGGACCGCAAGGTTGGATTTTGGAATAAGAAAATCTTAATACAATCTTCTTCTCGAGTTGCACTATTTTTTGATTATGTAAAGTTCGCAAATATATGAAAACATAAATCAGTACAATACTGTATTTTTTACAATTTTTTCTCTATATATACAGCGGATTACTACGGATTTGTGATTTGTGTGGGATTTTTGTTTACTACGGATTTGTGTTTTGTGGAGGTCACCCGTTTTTGTAGGGTTTTTTTTAAATAAATAAAATAAAAATATATCATTTGTAATTGATGATATAAAATTAAATGATATTATAGTTGTATATTATTTTAAAGATAACATTTTATTTAACCGTATATAACCGAATAATATTATAACTTAATATACTAAAATTTATTGATATATGTTTAATATACACACTAATTTAATGATGCACACTATTTAGTTTTAATGATCCGTACCTGTCCTGCGACTATAGAATATACTATACGTTTATTTCTGTTGTTGAAAAGAGTAGAATTTATTTTCGTTTTTATACATATCACAAGCAGAAGTTAAATAAAATACTTTATATTGGCAAAAATGATAATCATACTATTTAAGACAGAAAGAAACGTGTTTATATATAATCTATTTTTTTAGAATGTCTTAAAATGACAATTTTAAATAAAAAAGTTTAGTAGCGATTAGTCTCCATATAAATCAGTAATATTTATTACATAAGCTAAATTTCACCTTCTTTAAAACTGCAGATCTTAATGTAGTCCTTTTCTCTAATTCCTCTGATTATCACATTTGTTTATTAAAATCGCGTTAAGAATCATTCATAATCACTATGAATGATTGAAGATCTCATAGCCATGGCTTTATATATTAATATTTATAACTTTTCATTGCAAGCAAAGAAATATTTTAATAAACAGAATAATGTATAACGTGAAGTTTGCTAAATCCAAAAATTTATAACGTTCACACGTGATGAGATATTTCTAAAGCTAAATTTCCCAACACGGGGTCTGTTAATACAAACCAGAAGCCACTCTTAAACTAACATTTCCCATAATATCTTCGCAAAGATTAAAGGCATCTGGAGCAGGATAACATCTTATATCGCGATAATTGTTATCTAAATTGTCGATAGCCAAATTCATTATAATGTTCTGAATTAGGAGTTATTTTCTTATTTTCTTTTATAAATTAAATTAAAAAAAAAAAAACACTTTAGTTTGGATTTTTTACCTTGAGATTATTAAATTAAACTTCACTAACTTTCTGTCGATAACTTAAAACTTTTTTTAATCAGATCCAAAAATTTCTAATCTAAAAAAATAGTTATAACTATATGTATAACTATTTTACTACTATTTTTATAACTATATGTAAAAGATATTAGAGACCGATATCCGAATGACAATACATAAAATTCTGATGATTTGTGTTTAAATATAAACTTTCACTTAAATATTTGCTGATAGAAAAATTTTTTAAAGTTTTCCATAAAATAAGAGCTGGATGACAGCATTAATTTTTATAACTCTATGTATAAGAGTTATAAAAATAACAACATGATGATCCTATTTTTATAATTATATATTTATAACTATATGTGAAAGATATTAGAGACCGATATCCGAATGACAATACATAAATTTGCTGATAGAAAAATTTTTTAAAGTTTTCCATAAAATAAGAGCTGGATGACAGCATTACGATCCTAGAATCATAAATAAACTTATAGATCTCTTTGCTGGTCGTTTTTCTCTAATTCCTATAGCGAATAACTTTGTATATTTTCTTCCCCTCTTATGTTTTTACTAAATCAGATGAGATGATCCTTATAAAACATAAGTAAAACTTCCGTGATAGATCTGTTATCTTATCTTATATAATACAGATAGTTCATGTATAATTTTTATAAAATTTTTTAACATATTAAATTAAACAAAAATTATATTTTCCTTTTGATTAGAGAATATAATTGGGATGTACTCTTATCAAGACCCTCTTTGGAAATTCTTCCTTTTCCAATTTTAATTATTCGTTGTTCTGCCAAAAAATGGCATTCTTTCTCTCTAGGATAGAATCTGCCAGAAAATAATCTTTTTATTCCTGTTATTTATACACTTATAATGGGATACGTTATGTTATATTTAGAACTGACATAGTAACACTTTATTGAATTTGGAATTGTCAACTTGTCTCCTTCGAGAGGAGCTGCAAGAATAAAATTTATTATTATTTATACAGAAATTAATAACATATCTTTAAATAGCCAGTACTTCATAGAAAATAATTTTTTTATTCCTATTATTTATACACTTATAATGGGATACGTTATGTTATATTTAGAATTGACATAGTAACTCTTTATTGAATTTGGAATTATCAACTTGTCTCCTTCGAGAGGAGCTGCAAGGATAAAATTTATTATTATTTATACAGAAATTAATAACATATCTTTAAATAGCCAGTACTTCAATTTCTGTAAATCTTCTATTATTTTATTTTCTTATTATTATTAATTATTAAAATTTACCTTTTTTCCCGAATAAATAGCAAAACTGTAAATGTTGTAAATTAATATCTTAAGTTTAATTTTATAACTGTATATAATAATAAAAATAATTAATAATGAATCATCTTATTTTAAAATAGCTTTGATTTATCTCATTATTTTTATTGATATTGATGATAAAAATTCGCAAAACTGATCTACTTTAGTGACGTTAAAAATATTTTAATAAATATTAATACTCACAAAACACTGAAAGTTATACAAACTTTTTTTCTTAGATTTTTTCAATTTTTTCATAGATTAAATTCATTCTTTAAAGTACTTAATTGTAGTTATTATTATGTAACAATTGTTTTTTAATGTGATGTCACTTTTTTAGATATAATTTTATAGATCGATTTAATTCATTAAAAATGTTGTAAATTAATATCTTAAGTTTAATTTTATAACTGTATATATTAATAAAAATAATTAATAATGAATCATCTTATTTTAAAATAGCTTTGATTTATCTCATTATTTTTATTGATATTGATAAAAAAAATTCGCAAAACTGATCTACTTTAGTGTCGTTAAAAATAATTTAATAAATATTAATACTCACAAAACACTGAAAATTATGCAAACTTTTTTCTTAGATTTTTTCAATTTTTTCATAGATCAAATTCATTCTTTAAAGTATTTAATTGTACTTATTATGATGTAACAATTGTTGGAATTTTTTAATGTGATGTCACTTTTTTTAGATATAATTTTATAAATCGATTTAATTCATTAATAAATTTTATTCCTGTAAGAAAAAGATTAATAAAATAGCAAAAAAGTATATATTCCTTTAAAATTTTTAAAACATTTTAAGCATTTTTTATAATATAGATGATCCTAAAGTCTCCATACATAGAGATAATTTTTTCTTTTGCAGTTGATGTACTAAGATGTCTTTTGTTCCACGGAGAATGTGCGGGGACATCCTCATGGCAGAATCAGGAAGTGCATACAATATTATGGAGCCCATATACAGTATACTTATGTGACTTAGAAGTTATTGTATAAAGTTAACATTTTGCTAACATATAGAGCTTTTTGAATCGCCATGCAATAAAATGCAACGTTTATTTGTCTGTCTGTAGCAATTAATTAATTTCCAGATAATTTTTACAAGAAAAATAATTTATTCTTATTTTTATAACAGATGAGAAACTTCATACATGTGTTTGATTCGCTTGTTCTCTTCTCTTCTGTTAGCTCTATTTAAAAAATTTCTTATGTTAATTTAAAAGTTCATCATTGTATTCACTATTGCAATAAACATTTCTGATTTTCGAAATAATTATATTAGTTCTGGAAAGAATCCAATCGTCTAATTACTAAACATGTTATTTATTTTTCATTAATTACAGATAGAGGATTAAATCATCAAAATCATCGACAATGTCACAACTTATAATATCGAAATGTCATAAAAATATATTAAATAATTATATAGTTAATATAAGAAAATCTCAGAAGATTAGACTTCCGCCATTTTTAAATAGATAAATTTACATAGTCAAACGGTTCAAAATTATTCGAGAGAAACCTTTGAAGTTTGAACGCCGCACCATTTCGAAACGGTTGAAGATAAAAGGTTTATTTTTATCCCCTTGAGATCATCTACAAAGAATTGGCCCTTCTTGCCAAATTTCATAAAAATCTAACATGAATTCAAGATATTTCAAGAGAATAGTTCTGAAGTTTGATTGTCCACCATTTTTAAATGATTGAAAATATTGCTATATTATGATGCGCCGAGCTTGTCCTTCAAGACTGAATATCATTATTCGAAATAATTTATATTAGTTCTGGAAAGAATCCAATCGTCTAATTACTAAACATGTTATTTATTTTTCATTAATTACAGATAGAGGATTAAATCATCAAAATCATCGACAATGTCACAACTTATAATATCGAAATGTCATAAAAATATATTAAATAATTATATAGTTAATATAAGAAAATCTCAGAAGATTAGACTTCCGCCATTTTTAAATAGATAAATTTACATAGTCAAACGGTTCAAAATTATTCGAGAGAAACCTTTGAAGTTTGAACGCCGCACCATTTCGAAACGGTTGAAGATAAAAGGTTTATTTTTATCCCCTTGAGATCATCTACAAAGAATTGGCCCTTCTTGCCAAATTTCATAAAAATCTAACATGAATTCAAGATATTTCAAGAGAATAGTTCTGAAGTTTGAATGTCCACCATTTTTAAATAGTTGAAAATAGTGCTATATTATGATGCGCCGATCCTGCCCTTCAATGATGAATATCATAAAATTTCACAAAAAAATACTAATTAGTTCAAAAGTTATTAGTAGGGACAGCAAATAAAACGATGAATTTATATTTGATAAAAATAGAAGTTAATGAGTTTAATGACATGTGAAAAATAAAATTTTGGATTAAAAATAATAATAATAATTACAAATTTTTTACTTTCTGAAAAATGTAGAATTGAAAATTAATACAAACAACACGGGCCAACACCAAATTAGCCCAAAATGAACTGACAAATAGCAAATGACATCACACAATTCCATGCACGCGCATGTACCAAACCCGCAAAACTCAAATGTCGAATTGCGGGACATCGAATTGCGAGGCACCACTGTTCCCGCAAAACTCAAATGTCGAATTGCGAGGCACCACTGTATTTACAAATCGACGAAATTCAAATGTCGAATTGCGGGACGTCGAATTGCGAGGCACCACTGTACTGTGTTATTAATAGTAAAAAAGCTTTAAATTTAATAGTTTTTTTAAGAATCAAATTTAGTTAAATGTAAGTTTGGGTGCGTTCCAAACCTCAACAGTAAGTCATCAGTGATTAGTCTCTTTTGACGTCATCAGAAATTCCATTTCGAAGAGGGTTTTTTTGTAACAGATGTTTCAGTACAACATTAAGTAGCGTGGCGAAACAAGCCCTTAAACAGATGATCCGCATCTTCCACAATCAGGCTATATAAAATTGATGAACAGTATGAACAAATTCCGACGGTTGAAGGCATCGTTGTTCTCTTTAGTTCATTTTCGATAAACGAAAATTTATAAAGCAGTCTGTGGCCTTCAGACATCGAACATTCGATTTGATAATTAAATCCTATAATCAATGCAATTAAAACTGATTATCTGAAAAGATTGCAATGCTCTACTGTTGATAAGTAACATTCTATATGCGTAATCATAAAGAAATTATACTTATCAACGTATGTGATTACTTTCTCTAATATATGTAAACGTAATAGAGAATATATAGGCCTAAGCTTAAATGCATATAATCAGCACTGCAACTAGATGTTTCTGATCTCGAGTTAAATGCATTTATGCATTCCCATTGAAAGCTTTATTTACTGCAATCTTGTCTTTATGTTGGGGATGAATACTCCGCTCTTGTCAACACCATAATATGAGCTGGCCTATGGATGGCCAAAACCAACCATTTTAAGGACCCGGGTTCGCGTCCCGGGTCTGGTCCCGGATTTTTTCGGGGTGCTGGCCCCGGCCCGGTGAACCCCGTCCTTCACCATCCGGCCCCCCTCCACGGGTGTGGGTGCAGCCCGTGGTTGGAACTGGCCCCGTCCCCTTAGTAATCTCCCTGATTGGAAAGGGGACGTAAAATATATATATAAAAAAAAAACCAACCATTTTTTGGAATATCGAGAAGAGAACGATCATTTAACTGTATTTCGAAAATAGAAGAAAAGCAATAAATAATTTAATAATGCTCATCTTGATTACTTTGCTCTATCGGTTAATTGGAATGCTTTTGATAAATCTTTCTTATATTATAATTTGACAAAACGGACATCGCGCACATTATCGTTTCGTTTCTCGGCATATTCGAGAGGATTTAAGCGGTTAAAATTAACGTGACTTATGCATAAAAATGTAAGACTGAATTCATTAATTAAAAGTTTCCAGTTTTAAAGAAAATAGCCGAAACGAATAAATATCCTAAGAATTCCGAGTTCGTCATCTGTTTCTAAAGTAAACCCCTTTCTAACCTAAATAAAAATGGCGGAAGGTATTTTTGGATTTCTCGTATCTCGTAGCAAAATTCGATACTCTGGCAGTTACAAATTATCCAAATAGTGTTAAATGAATTATATTCTCCCGTATAACATAACAAATTATTAAGAGTTGATTTAATATCGGCCAAGAAACTAGCCTTAAATGGCCGAAGTGAATTTTTCTGATTCAAAATCTTATGATCAAGGTGAGAAATTATTACCAGCAGCCCTTCAATTATTTTTTATTTCTTGAGAAATTTGAATGCTTAGATAATGTAAAGTTGATGAAGATATTATAATAAACAATGTTATCTATAAGATGTATAGCTTTAGTGAAGTGTGATCTTATCTGTTCTTACGCGAATTACGTACATTAGATTAACTCCAAAGTGTAGGATTGTATCATAAACTACTATATTTTTAAAAATCATCTACCAGTAGCAGTAATATAATTAGGAATAGTATATGGTACTGTTAACCATATTTGCGACCAGAAAACTTCTATGATATTATTTTTCTGATTAATTTATCAACATTATAATTAACGAGTTATCATCCATTTTGGAAAAAAGCAGGTTAGTTAGAAATACTTTTGCACATTTAATTAAAATCTCTAATTTATTTTAATATTTTGTTGCTTCGAAAAATAAACATCGCTAAAAAGTGTGAGAGAGTTGGGATGCCACATGCTTGCAATATAAACTGGAATGTATTTAATTTTTACGATAAAAATCGGTACCTGAAAATGACAGATTTATTATAAGAGATATTTTAAGTCTCTATCGATATTACTTCATAGTAATATTTTTGATCATCATTCATAATCGAATCCACTTTATTCATCTGTTTTATTTTTGAAAATAGATCAATATTAAATATTACGACTAATTTTTATAAATTATTTTGAAACATTTACATTTTTACTTTAAATTTCTTTCATTTATATTATCTTCTTTCTTATCTTATCCTGTTTATTATTGAATCAATTGCTTCTGTAATGTCCACAGATATATACCCAATTTTCTGTGATCAGATGGACTTTGAAATGTTTACTGCATTAGAATATAGTATATAAAGTTTCATTATATAATTTTTAATTTATAATTATATTATAAATTTATTAGCTAATGTAATTTGTTATAAAATGGATACGATCAAGAATTCAAAATGTAGACAATATAAGGGAAATAGTTTCTAAATTATATTATTTAGATATATTTTCATGTATTGTAAAGATTAAATACTGGTTGAATGAAGTGTAAACTATTAGAAAAATAATGCATGCTTTGAACTGAGTTCTTGTTTTGTGCCTTCTCTGATTTACATTTTTTCAAAGATATAAATTTGAAGAATATTTCTTTGCAATTTTTCTGCTTCTGCACTATTGCAAAACAATTACACTCAAAAATTAGCACAAGATTGCAAATATAACATAATCAGATGCTTTAATTTTTATTAAACAGTTTTAATTATCGTGTTAAAGGTGGACCGTTGTATGTCATCGTGGAATACGCAGAGTTAGGATCATTGAGAAGTTACTTGAGATATCATCGTCACGTAGAATATGATGTTACATCACTAGCTAATCCCTGTTACGATTCAGGATATAGTCCTGCTAATATAGTACACGTGCCTCAAATCACTCAACGTGATCTTCTATCATTCTGCTGGCAAATAGCTAAAGGAATGGCTTATCTTAGCGATATGAAAGCAAGTATTCCTCCGATAAATAATACTAAATTTTGAATCGATCATTACTTTAAACTAATTTTATTTTTAATTAATTTAGTTGGTCCATCGTGATTTGGCTGCACGGAATATTCTGTTAGCATCGGAGAAAGTCATAAAAATATCTGATTTCGGTTTAAGTAGAGATGTTTACGAAGGAGACACGTACTTGAAGAAAAGCAAAGTGAGTTTCGACTTTATTTTTATCTTAACTTTTTTCTTTACAGGATTTTCTAAATAGGTGAGTGAAATATGTTTTGAAAGATGTTTTATTTTGTAGTGCTATTCATCGAATATTTTATACTGACATCTATTATATTATCACACGATTCTCTCGCGAGTTTTTCAATAGAAATGAAACCAAGTCTTGAATAAAAGTAATTAATGTCCATGAATTCATATTGAAAAATAGTTATTATGCGATTCAACTTTGCCTTTCAAATAACTTTCATAAAAATTATTGAAGTCAAATTTTATACTTGTTCCTATCTTAATGGCTCGTATTAAGAGTTTTAAGTAATTTTTTAACTCCATTATATATATATATATATATATTTAAATTTTTTTTTTTGCGTATATTTGTCTCGATAATTCCAGTTATATTCGCGCATTGATGATTCTAAACTACAGTCTGTTAATACAGAATATTATCTATATACGCTTTCTTATCTCCAGGATATTTTAATGTATTTTAATAAATAAATTTTAAAAAATGCAGTCAGGAATTTTGTATTTTCGGATGGTTTCAAGACACTTTATTGTCCTCCATGTATACAATTCAAAGAAGCAAAAGGTATCTCAACTTATATAAAAGAAATGCAATCTTGTATAAAGCAGGATTTATACATTATGCACAAGGTCTTAGAACAGCAGTAAAACTAATAGAAGTAAATACATTCAAATTATTTGCGACCCTCCTGAGGACTGCGACCTACATTTTTGAGAACGTTTAATATAAAATGTTAAATATTTTTATTAAAAGCAAGAAAAATGTTTAAAAATTACTTTTCTTTTCTTTTTTCTGAGTTTTTTTCAGTTGTTAATATGCATAAATTTTTTTACGAATAAAATATCTAAAAAATCAATTAAAAATCCTCCAGCGCTCTTTAGAATTTTCAATTTTAATAATAAATCTAAGTAACTCATACATTTCAATCGATGTATAAATTAAAGTTGCATTCAAAATCTTCTGAAGATAATTGTGACAAAAGTCAGATTGATTAAGGTCTTTCAGAATGTGTGAATGATTTCTGATTACAAAATTATTAAATAATAACTTAAACTTGAAAGTTCAGTAGTAATATATTCGCGAATAAGTGCTTATTCTGCAATAATTTCAATTTGAATGAAAACATTATGGAAAATAAGTAGCTCTGAAAAGAACGAACCCTCTTTTAAAGAGATGGATTAAAGTTTTTCATTATGGAAATCATCTTTAATGGAATAACTTCTGTATCGAATGCCATAAAAATTAATTATTGATAGATTTTCATAGATTATTACACAGAAATCTTAGAACATTGATTATCCGCCATTTTTAAATAGATAGAACTGCAAGATTAATTAATTTTATTTCAAACTTAACTTTAATAACACGATCATCCAGCTGAATTTCATGAAGTTCAACCACATGGTTCAAAAGTTATTTGGAGAAAACCTCCGAAGTTTCAATGTCTGACGCCATTTTTTTAAATGGGTTACTTGGAAAGTCTTCAAAATCATCTGCAATGTCTTGTTCGCCCTTCTAAATATCATAAAATCTAATAATTAGTTTAGAATATATTAATAGATTATCTCAGAAGTTTGAATGTCCACAATTTTTAAATAATTAAAGATAGAAGTTTAATTCGGCGTCAAGATTACCTTTAATAATGAATCATCAATTCCGAATTTCATGAAAATCTGTTACATAGTTCAAAAGTTATGAATGGGGACACAATCAGTAGAAAGACACGTCTCACTTTCTTCGCTAAGTTAAAAATATTATATAGAATCTTTACAGTTTAAATAACTTTATCCTTAATAGGAACACTTTAAACGTAACATGATAGCATTACAAGAAAGATCAGAGACGAAAACAAATTGTCTTGCAGTTCTTTGAACTAATCCAAGTAGCAGAAATCAATAGTATATTTAATAATAGTCGTCGCCATTCTAAAGATCCGTCTCCAGGTTATTAAACTTATTGATATAACTCAGTTAGATAAAGATTTACGAGGTTTATTTTCAGCTATTATACACCACATTACAAATATATGAACACAAACAAAAAAGAAGTAAGTGAGTTTACTTGAAATAGAAAGAAATTTTATATATAAGCATTTATGATTAAATTTTGATGTTATTGTATAAGACAGAAGTAATTTATGTGTATTTTTTATAGATATATAACATTCTATATACTTATAAAATATACAGTGTTATATATATGAAGAAGTTAATTTTATATACGATAATTATACAGTTATATTTTTTATTTTATTGGAAAATCAGATGAGAGGTTAGATTACGTTAGTTAGGTTAAGCCGCCATATCTTCATGGGATATTCTTTATCTGGCGGCAGCAACTTATAGAGCCCATCACAGCCACATGGCCATGATGGGGTCAATCGGATGGTTGAAGGATGCGGTTCGAAAGACCGGGCACCTCCTGAAAAACTGGAGGTGTGGGACCCGGATCCTCCAGGGTGGTAAGCCACAGATTTAAAAAGACCGGGCACCTCCTGAAAAACTGGAGGTGTGGGACCCGGATTTGAGCCCGGATCCTCCAGGGTGGTAAGCCACAGATTTATCACGCGGCCATCCAGCCGACCTCAGATATTAACAGTGTATGATACTCTTAAATGAATTAGCTATCTACTCTACATAAAACGCTTATGAACAATGTATTTATATTTGTGTGTCCGCTCGAATTTGCGTTTTTTCCTAGGAAGTTGACATTTGGGGATGTTATAGAGTGGTCACTGAACTGATTCGCAAAAACTTAGACAACCAGAAATTCCATTTCGAAGAGGGTTTTTTTTTTGTAACAGATGTTTCAGTACAACATTAAGTAGAGTGGCGAAACAAGCCCTTAAACAGATGATCCGCATCTTCCACAATCAGGCTATATAGCCCCTCCATTGTGGAAACGTCAGCCTGATTGTGGAGTATAGAGATCGATGTGCCGGATCAGACCCCATGATAAATATTTCCAAGGAGTGGGACCCGGGAATCGAACCTGGCCCTCCAGAGTGGAAAGACGAAGCGTTTCTATGCAATCAATCCGGCCGATTCGCCGAAGAAGGTAGAAAATGGAAAAGCTAAATGTCATATCTTTTATCATCGAGGTTATCTTCAATGGTTTAACTTTACAGTTGAATATAATTTCTTAAGAATCCAATGGATAATTCATGATATATTTAAGAGAATATTTTAGAAGTTGGAACATTTACCATTTTGAAACGATTGAAATTAAAAAATACACTCAGAGTATAAACGTGGTAATAGTAAAGGCGGATTCTCACTTGGGGTGAAGTCTGCCGCAAATGCAGAAAGGAGCTGTTACCATAGCAACGGAACTTGACCTTGCGGCCATTTGTTAGAAACGTAGACGTTGCTAGCTCTCAACGTCTGCGCTACTAGTTGCAGATACTAGCCAATCAGAGAAGTGCTTAGTATTAAACGAATTATATAATGGCAGTGATTGGTGGTTGACGTATTCCTATTCTTACCGACTATTGACTAATGTCGAGAATTGTTTGCCGCAAACGCTTAATTGAATCATTGAATGGGAACGAATACAGTTGTTTATCGCAAACGCTTAATTGAATCATTGAATGGGAACGAATACTGGGCATATCGGCGTTTGTGACTCATCAGCTCGCGGTGGCGCAGCTGAAGTAGGAATCCTCCTTAACTGTAGTATAAACGTAGCAACTCAGAGTATAAAGGCCGTGAAACAATAAACGCGACGCGAAGCGAAGAGGAGCGAAACAAAAGATGACAGAAAAATTTGCGTCCATCGCTTCGCGTTGCACTGCACCGCAGCCTGTCTGCATTGTAACCGAGTTATTTCTCATGTTTTATGGATTTGCCGATACAGATCGTTTGCGGAATGTGGTTGATTTATTATTAAACAGAAGTGATCCCCTTTCGGTATTCTTTTAATCTCATGTCATATAGACACGGTATTTTTTGTACTTCTAAAATAAATTCTATAGCTTAATCCCAACCACACGGTTGAACTTCCGCCATTTTCCAAGTATATAAAACATTCGTTTCTATCAAATTCTATAGCTTAATCCCAACCACACAGTTGAACTTCCGCCATTTTCCAAGTATATAAAACATTCGTTTCTATTTGTTGATTGTCTTGAGGCACCGTATTGTTCGCACGTGTTGATTGGTCAAAGTTCAATTTTTTCATCTCCTTTCGCGCGGCTACGCGCTTTAACTCGAGCAGCCGCACGGAAAAAAACCACTCCAAGACACATAGTACGCGCGTAACCGCGCGAAATTGCTTTCTTACGCTTCACTTCGCGTCGCGTTCAGTGTGTCACGACCTTAAACGTTACAAGAATAATTTGAATAAAATGTTTTCTATTCAATTAAAATCGTAAATTAATTACGATTTTAAAAATAGAACAGCTGTAAGTTGATATCGGTATTTTTCCAAGCAATCTATTAATAAGTTTAAATAACTTCCGCATTATGCAATTAACTTTTAAAATTTTATTTTTATCATTCAATATTAATAAACTCTTTAGATATAAAATTTCACTTTGTTCCGAGTCAAGTGAATGACTAATTCATCCATTAACACAGAATATATTGCAGAAATGATTAAAATAGATCTGAATTATTTAAAGCATGTAGAAAATTTACATTAAAATCTCAAATTTTAAATTTTAATAGTTAGGCTGATTGCATTTTCTTTTATGCTGTCGCATATGACGATTAGAATCTACGAAGGCGAGCGACGCAATGCGACGCGTCTTGGCAATACGACGCATCGTGATGCTATGTGTACTCGATGATGATTAGCTAGCTTTAAAGGGTTATAACTCGAAAACGGTGTCATTTTTGATGCTTTGTGTAGGCTACTCGATGATGATTAGCTAGCTTTAAAGGGTTATAACTCGAAAATGGTGCCATTTAGACCATATGTTCATTAGACATTTTCGACTTTTTTCGAGGCCCCCTATCAGTATACAAATTTTACGATTCGAAGTTTTTCTTCACCCTGTATAATACTGTTAATGAAAAATTAAAAATATATGAATATCTGACTTTTTTTAAGGTGTCGACCATCTAAAAATGACGATTACTATCGAATTTGCCGGAAAATCGAATTCGTCACGATTGCGTTATTTTTTTTGTTTGGCGCCATCTGTTGTTCGAAAAATGTACTAATTTAGTACCGTGAATTCATTTTTATATACCGAATTATATAATTAACATAATATTTAAAATATTTTTAAGAACTCTAAAAGTATTTTAAAGATTTAATTTTAAAGTTCTTTTTTTTTAAATTCGATAATGATACACAATTGTAATCCACAAAATATTTTGGAAGTTAGAAACTAAAAATATCGCTAAAAGCATATTTTAAATTAAATATGATGTTCTGCCATTAAAGTACGCCTCGACGCCGCATCCTTTAATCCTACAGGATAGAATATCATTTTATCATAATTCTAATAGTCAACCTTAATATCAACAGATGGCGCTAAGTGTAGGTGGTATAGGAGTAACGTATGACCAAGGGAAATTGCATACGACTTACCTGATTTCTTAACACAGCGCCGTCTATTGTCAATATCATAATGACGTCACAATCCCGCTGTATAGTATGTATTGTATATCATATATTGTATGTATTGTATGTAGATTGTATAGTATCGTGACGGAACAATAGATGATGTCACAAAGCACCGATATTTTATGATGTAACAATGAATAACGTAATCATGATGAAAATCGATTCTAGATCTTAGTCCTCAGGCATTTTTAAAGAGCTTGGACCAATTCATTGATCTTTTTGGCCTTTTTTGGTTAGCATAGCGTTTAGTTAAATGAACTGCCTTGTTTTCAAATGAAAAATGATGTAAAAATTTACTTTGAAAACATATTTATTATACAATGCACTGTGGTGTATAGTTTGTCAGGTTCCTTTTGTTCTCTCATCAAAGGAGTGATGACACATGACTGCGTAATCTATAATAGCAGTAGTTTGCCTAAAGAGGCCATTTTTAAAAGTTTGTTTTGGTAAACAAGCTAAATATGTTTTCTAAGGTTAATTATGTATAAAGATGCTGTTTTTGTTTTATTTAACTATAATCATATTTGTTTATATTGAGAGGAAAACGGGTTTAATATTTATTTAACGTCAATTCAAACAAAACATGGACAGACACAAGAGTGACTGAGTGAGTGAGACTGATCTTTCGCTTTCTACATCTAACACAGTTAAAATGTAGAGAGCGAAAGATCAGTCTCATTTGTTCACTCATCATATTTGCTGATTGTAATAAACTTTATAAATAAATTATTTTTAGTCTGTGAAAGTGCTGCTTTAGAAACAAAGTTTATTGAAAGGATTACATTCTGTAACATAATAAGAATTTTACTAGCAGAGTCGAATAGGCATACAGTACATTATCGAACTTTACTCCTTGATATTTATGCACTTATGAACTGTTGACAACCAGAATTGCCATTGAGAAGGATGATGTTGGATTAACATTTGCACTATCCAAATAATTACTTATTCATTAGTACTTGTATTTATTGTATTATAGATCCTATTTGCTTAGCAATCGTAGATGGACATTTCTATAAATAAGATATTTCCACAGCTAACTAATTAATTTATTGCATTAGATGCAATAAATTAATTAGTTAGATATTAAGTATTGATTCTTACTAGACTTGAAGGTGAATCCTCTCAATAATTGCAAGATATCGATTTATCTCTTTGTCGAAATTTTCATAAAAATATCGACAAAGATTGTTAAGATATCGATTAAAGTAAAAAAATGAGATAAATTGCCATATTTCCAAAATCTTGCGAACTTTTGAGCAGTTTATGCAACTGCAATCGCATACTTTATACATGACTGATGACTAATGTAAGCATGTTCTATAGTGGACAGATGACCTTAATTACATAAGAACTGATTCGAATTCTATGTAAATTATCTTTAGTTTCATTAATCTGAGATAGTAAATGAATTTACAGAAATGCATAATATAATGACATAAAGGCGATTATTTACAATAAATATGTTGCATTTAATTACAGTATTATAAAAATGCTTCTTTACACTGGAATTAAAAAGTTCTGCAGAAAGACTTGAAGGGCCGTGACACACTGAACGCGACGCGAAGCGAAGCAAATATGATAGAAAAATTTGCATCCTTCGCTTCGCGTTGTACTGCGCCGCAGCTTGTATACATTGTAGCTGAGTCATTTTTCATGTTTCATGGATTTGCTGATAGAGGTTGTTGCAAAATGTGGTTTATTTGATATTAGAAAGAAGTGATCGTATATTTTCGGTATTCTTTTAACCTCGTGTCATATAGACAGTCTTTTTTGTACTTCTAAAACAAATTCTATATCTGAATCCCAACCACACAGTTGAACTTCCGCCATTTTCCAAGTATATAAAACATTCGTTTCTATTGATTGATTGCTTCCTTCGCGTCTTGTCGCACCGTATTATTCGCCCGTACTGATTGGTCAAAGTTCAATATTTTATCTCCTTTCGCGCGGCTACGTGCGTTAACTCCAGCAGCCTCACGGAAGATGCTAGTACAAGACACATTGTACGCGCGTAACCGCGCGAAGTTGCTTTCTTAAGGCTGGGTCTCACAGGCGTAATACACGACGTCAGTACGCTGACGTAAATGCGTCGCGCACGAAACGTCGAGAGTACTGATGTTCAGACTGAAAGCATACGACTCGGCGTAAATAAATGACATCGTTTAGCTATTGGCTAATTATTACGGTATATCATTTGAAGTTAGCTGATTCAACATGAATAGCTCATCATCATCATCGGACATTTTTTTTATCGAAAATGAATCAATATTTTCTCATTTCTTCCAGAAATGCTTCATTATTGAACGCGTATACGGTATCTTCTCTACTCTCCACATTGAATTACGAAATAAAACCATCTCTCTTCTGATTGGACGAATGGCCAACGTACTCTTGGCGCAGCGTTAGGCTGGATTCACACTGGCCTTGCGACTGCGATCTCGACCCCAACCGTGACCGTTGCTATAGAAACAATCCCATCAGGCCTCGCTTCCCGACTCTACTGCGACCACGACAATATTCAGCGAGTTGAGTATTGTCGTGGTCGCAACGAAGAGCCGTAAAGCGAAGCCTGATGGGATTGTTTGTATAGCAACGGTCGCGGTATGGGTCAAGATCGCAGCCTCAAGGCCAGTGTGAATCCAGCCTTAAAATTGAAGTCATCTCCGGCGTAACGACGCCGCGTCTAGCAATATACAGGAAGTGACATCATCAGCGTCGATACGCCGACGTATTTACGTCACGTTTTACGCCTGTAAAGGCTGGACCTCACTGGCGTAAAACGCGACGTAAATACGTCGGCGTATCGACGCTGATGATGTCAAAGTAATTTCCGCAATCTTGTGCTAATTTTTGAGTGTAATTGTCTTGAAGAATATGTCGCACCTCTCAGATCTGTGTAAAGAATTTTATTAATGTGCAACTTGAAAAAAATGAAAATTATCATCTAAGAGATTAATAATGAAATCTAACCAAAAGGCCTGGAAAGAGGCCATTCTTTCTAAGTGAGCTAGTGTAATGTATCAGCCAAAAAAAAAGTACTACAGTAGAGTCCCAATAAACCAAGTCTCTCTTTAACAGAGCTTTCATATTATCCAAGATGAATTTTTGTTTGCTTCATGTTGACTTTTTTTTAATTTTTCTAATTTTTATAATAAAACAATTTTAAATAAAATTAAAAATGTTTTATTGTATAATTTAAAACTCAATTTTATTTACAACTATTTTATTGCAAAAAAAATCAACACAAATTGAATGAAAATTCACTTCTAAATTATACAATAAGAATTAGTATATTCAAAAACCAGATTTAACTTTAAAATATAGTTTATATCTTCACATAAATACATTCAGATTCAATTTACTTAACACTGCATTGCTCGTGCCATTAATTCAATAATTTACCAAATTTTTAGTGTTATGTGAGTTTTTGATTATGCATGGCACCCCCAGTCCACATTACCTGTTACAATGTGTAATAACTTCAAAATACTGCAGTATACATCATGAAAAAATATATTTCATAAATATTTTATGACGCATTTTTTTCTATGTTCCAATTTTATGATAAATGCAATAGTTATATTACATACAAAATATATGTTTTTGTCAATATAGACAGGATGCTCTTTCAAATTTCACTAATTAATAAATAACAGGACTATTAAATAGGGATTATTCCTGTAAAGAAATCATTTGAACTATAGTGGATCTGGCTGACTTCCTGAATAGTTTCCAATGAGTGAAACTGGATCAAATCCATATCTTCTACCTGGAAAGCTGAAGTATTTTCATTCTGTCAATATAGTTAACATACAATGAATTTAGATCAGTGGTTCCCAACCAGAAGTGCGAGACGGCCTTCCAGGGGGTGCAAGATAACATTTCAGAAGTATGTTATGTTGTTGTTATATTCCAAAAAAAAAAAATCAATATTTCCAGACTATTCCAATGAGATTGTACAGACATTTCTCTCACTGCATGGTCCAATAACTCAAAATGTGCAGTTAACATTCAAGATAACTAGTGAAATTCCCAGATCAGTGCCCCTTGAGACTCACTCAATGTAGCATCTGCACCTCGTGCGCATGGGGTATCGGATAATTTACTAAAAGCTAAGGGGGTACAGCGACAAAAAAGGTTGGGAAAACCATTGGTTTAGATCAATGAAAGTCTATATTGTAAACTTCAATGCAGATTTTTCATTGTATCTTTATTCCAAAAAAAGAAAAAAATTATTGGTTTAACCTCAATGTAAGTTTTATATTGAGATTTTCTTAAATATTAAAAATTTTAAAAAAATGAAAAAGTTGTTTTTTCTGTCTCAGTAATAGAACTGAAAATTTTTTTGTTTATAATTTTTAAAAAATATATTGTTATTATATATGTCATATATTTTAATTGCTTACCTTTAATCATTTCAAAATAAAGAACATGTGCCGCAATTAGACGATTATAGTCTGTTTCAAGATAACCTGACAGCCGAACTACCAAAGGAAACACTATATTCATACGCGATTTGTAAATAACAACAATATTTCATTAAATTAATTTTAATTGCTTACCTTTAAATCATTTCAAAATAAAGAACATGTGCCGCAATTAGACGATTAGTTCTTTCCAGAACTGTTTTTTTTTTGTCAACAGATGAAGCCACTTTCCACTCATTAAGAGTACTCAATGGCGGGGCGAAACAAATCCTTCCACAGGCTGCCCACAGTTGCGGAGGGGTCAACTGAACGGAAGTGATCTTGGATCCGAGTATTAATTCACTGTGGTGAATACGGCCGTGAGTACTGAATGGCGAGGCGAAACAAATCCTTCCACAGGCTGCCCACAGTTGCGGAGGGGTCAACTGGGAATGGCAGGCGAAACAAATCCTTGCACAGGCTGCCCACAGTTGCGGAGGGGTCAACTGAATTCTGAAGGGTTCGACGGGCTCGGACCCCATGATAAATATTTCCAACAGGTGGGACCGGAGAATCGAAGCCGAATCCTCCAGATGGAAAACCGAAGCGTTTTCATAAGGTCAATCTGTCCCTCTATTTATTAGTAAATAATTTGGAATGTGATGTCATCCCTCGACAAAAAGAAATGTCATTCATCATTTCGGTCAATCTGTCCCTCTACTTATTAGTAAATAATTTTGAAAGTGATGTCATCCCTGGACAAAAAGAAATGTCATTCATCATTTAATTTTTCAATGTTTTTATTCGCTCGTTGAACAAGGAAAACCGAAGCGTTTTCATACGGTCAATCCGTCCCTCTATTTAGTAGTAAATAATTTGGAATGTGATGTCATCCCTCGACAAAAAGAAATGTCATTCATCATTGTCCTCCAGATGGAAAACCGAAGCGTTTTCATGCGGTCAATCTGTTCCTCTACTTAGTAAATAATTTGGAAAATGATGTCATTCCTCGACAAAAAGAAA
This sequence comes from Olivierus martensii, assembly GCA_000484575.1. NCBI lineage: Eukaryota > Metazoa > Arthropoda > Arachnida > Scorpiones > Buthidae > Olivierus > Olivierus martensii. The sequence goes on from AYEL01088693.1 coordinate 59,555, forward strand.
TGTCATTCATCATTTAATTTTTCAATGTTTTTATTCGCCCGTTGAACATCATCCTACACCCGACTGCTGACTATGTTGGACAATGGAATTCTTACCACATTGGGTGAAAAGTGCCGTTAAATCACACAGTAAAAAAATGTTTTTATTCAAATTTATAAATAAAACCGATTTAAGGCTTAATACACGCATTTTAGAAGCCTCATAATTTATAACGTAATAATAATAATTAATATACAATAGACTCGAATTTTTACTGGTGAAACCCTTGAGTGAAACAAGAAAAACGTTAAATTTAATTCTTAAAAATTCGTTTTTGTGATCTTTGAGGTAACAAATTTTTATATAAGCAAAGAAAATTTTAATTTTTAATATAAATTGATGAACAGTATGAACAAATTCCGACAGTTGAAGGCATCGTTGTTCTCTTTAGTGATGAACAGTACTGAACAAATTCCGACGGTTGAGGTCATCGTTGTTCTTTTTAGTTTATTTTCGATAAACGAAAATTTATAAAGCAGTCTGTGGCCTTCAGACATCGAACATTCGATTTGATAATTAAATCCTATAATCAATGCAATTAAAACTGATTATCTGAAAAGATTGCAATGCTCTACTGTTGATAAGTAACATTCTATATGCGTAATCATAAAGAAATTATACTTATCAACGTATGTGATTACTTTCTCTAATATATGTAAACCTAATAGAGAATATATAGGCCTAAGCTTAAATGCATATGATATATAATGCATAGCACTGCAACTAGATATTTCTGCGCTCAAGTTAAATGCATTTATGCATTCCCATTGAAAGCTTTATTGCAATCTTGTCTTCTTTACGAGCACTGCAACTAGATATTTCTGCGCTCGAGTTAAATGCATTTATGCATTCCCATTGAAAGCTTTATTGCAATCTTGTCTTCTTTACGCTGGGGATGAATACCCCGCTCTTGTCAACACCATAATATGAGCTGTATAATGCATATACTGCTCTTGTATATTGATTATGCGTAATTAATAAAAATAATAATTACTCGTATTAATTACTATATAGTATTTGAAAGCCAATAATACTAAGTTTATAGACTCTGTAATTTAAAACTCTTTTCTCGGACCCTCTTAAAAACATGATGTAGTACTTGGAATTTAATCAGCATTAATTGAATACCATCCTGGAGTCTCGCATTTTCATTTTTTAGAAAGAGTCCGGATCTGGCTCGTTGAATCCTATCCTCCACCTAATGGCTGATTGGCCGCGTGGAAACGCTTCGGCTTTCCACTCTGGAGGACCCGGATTCGAGTTTTACCCTACTTTCCCCTACTTGGAATTTAATCAGCATTAATTGAATACCATCCTGGAGTCTTGCATTTTCATTTTTTAGAAAGAGTCCGGATCTGGCTCGCTGAATCCGTGGATTTATGGTTGAATCCTATCCTCCACCTAATGGCTGACTCCACCAGGAGTGCGAGTGATCCGTGGTGGGCATATAAATTCCGCTTAATACCCATCTAATGGAAAAGGCATTGAACCACATAAAAATATTGGAAAATGATGTAAAATATAATAATAATAATAATAAACAAAAATTCTGTGACTAAATGATTCCAATAATAGGCGATTAAATTCATTATAGTATAAATTTGTTATTTTAATCTGAATTGTACCGCTTAATATCCATCTAAAGGAAAAGGCATTGAACCACATAAAAATATTTGAAAATGATGTAAAATATAATAATAATAAACAAAAATTCTGCGACTAAATGATTCCAATAATAGGCGATTAAATTTATACTATAATGAGTATAAATTTGTTATTTTAATCTGAATTGATAAATTTGACATCTACCATTAATTTGAAACAAGTGATCCGTGGTGGGCATATAAATTCCACTTAATACCCATCTAATGGAACCACATAAAAATATTGGAAAATGATGTAATAATAATAATAAACAAAAATTCTGTGACTAAATTATTCCAATAATAGGCGATTAAATTCATTATAGTATAAATTTGTTATTTTAATCTGAATTGATAAATTTGACATCTACCATTAATTTGAAAAAAGTTCTCAGAAATTACGATTCATTTAACATTATTGTATTCTTTAATTAATTTTCTACAGTAATTTCCCTTTTTTTATAGTCAAACATACAAGTATGATCTAGCGTTTTTTTTTACTAATTTTCTACAGTAATTTCCCTTTTTTTATAGTCAAACATACAAGTATGATCTAGCGTTTTCTAATATGTTTCAATACGTTTTTATTAAATAATTTTGTAGATTAATTGAAGACTGTGTGATTTGAGATATTCAGTTGATTATGTATAATTTTTGTAAGAAATAAAATAATATTTATAATTTTTGCATATTAAATTATAAAATTCTTTTTCTGCCAAAACTATGGATGGCCAAAACCAACCATTTTTTGGAATATCGAGAAGAGAACGATCATTTAACAGTATTTCGAAAATAGAAGAAAAGCAATAAATAATTTAATAATGCTCATCTTGATTACTTTACTCTATCGGATAATTGGAATGCTTTCGATAAATCTTTCTTATATTATAATTTGACGAAACGAACGTCGCGAACATTATCATTTCGTTTTTCGGCATACTGGAGAGGATTTAGGCGGTTAAAATTAACGTGACTTATGCATAAAAATGTAAGACTAAATTCATTAATTAAAAGTTTTCAGTTTTAATTCTACATTCAGAGATAACTGAAAAAAGTTAAAACTTAAGTTATTATTTATAATTTTTGCATATTAAATTATAAAATTCTTTTTCTGCCAAAACTATGGATGGCCAAAACCAACCATTTTTTTTGAATATCGAGAAGAGAACGATCATTTAACAGTATTTCGAAAATAGAAGAAAAGCAATAAATAATTTAATAATGCTTATCTTGATTACTTTGCTCTATCGGTTAATTGGAATGCTTTTGATAAATCTTTCTTAAAACATATACTAAAGAAATATAATATAGCGTTCTGCTTTGACGCCATTTTCTTTGTTTATAATTGCATTTCGGATGTATACCGATAGATGGCGAACGTGTCAACCCGCAAACTGAATTTCCGCAAGTGAGAACCAAGAGCAGTTACTAATCGAAGGGTATGCTCCAAACCTCAACAGTGTAAGTCATCAGTGATTAGTCTCTTTTGACGTCAAAAACAACTCAATATCAGTTTGTTTTTGGAACGATTTGCCGAGTGTGGAGATAAGACGGCGGCTAGCATGGTGACGAAGACGACAATGAATGTTATAACTTTATTAGCGTCCTTAGAAAGCACTAAAATTTATTTGCCAATAAACAACGATGATAATTTGTTACACACACTAATTTTAAAATCTTATCATCTAGTAGGAACTACTTTTTCCGCGATGTTGGATATACGGTGTAAACCTGATTAGTCTGTTGAGATTTGGAACACCCGAACTTACAAAGGTTCTGTCGTCCATTGCTGCAGTAAGAACCAGGTGTAAATACAAAAATATCGAACTATTAAATTGTGAATTATTAATTTTGCAAACTTATTGCCAAAACGTGATATTTTTACGGCATATAGACATTTGACACCAAAAAAAAGCATTGTTTTATCTAAGCACATATATATCTAGACTAATTATATAAAAATAATTCATGTCTGCATTTCTAAACTTTATTGACCATTATCATTTTAACAACAAAAAATTTTATACACCAAAATCTAAATAATCTCTCTTTTATTATGAAAGATTATATATATATATAACATCACTATAGGAATATCAGATTTAATTAGATGCAGAAATGATAAAACACAAAGTTTATACAATATATATAAACATTGTTTTTTTTTTATATAATCTTTCATAATAATAAAAGAGAAATTATTTGGATTTTGGTATATAAAAATTTGTTGTTGTTAAAATGACAATGGTCAATAAAGTTTAAAAATAGCAAATAATAAAATATTTCTATAAATAAAATGGAAATTACGGTGTAAACCTGATTAGTCTGTTGAGATTTGGAACACCCGAACTTACAAAGGTTCTGTCGTCCATTGCTGCAGTAAGAACCAGGTGTAAATACAAAAATATCGAACTATTAAATTGTGAATTATTAATTTTGCAAACTTATTGCCAAAACGTGATATTTTTACGGCATATAGACATTTGATACCAAAAAAGAAAAGCATTGTTTTATCTAAGCACATATATATCTAGACTAATTATATAAAAATAATTCATGTCTGCATTTCTAAACTTTATTGACCATTATCATTTTAACAACAAAAAATTTTATACACCAAAATCTAAATAATCTCTCTTTTATTATGAAAGATTATATATATATATAACATCACTATAGGAATATCAGATTTAATTAGATGCAGAAATGATAAAACACAAAGTTTATACAATATATATAAACATTGTTTTTTTTTTATATAATCTTTCATAATAATAAAAGAGAAATTATTTGGATTTTGGTATATAAAAATTTGTTGTTGTTAAAATGACAATGGTCAATAAAGTTTAAAAATAGCAAATAATAAAATATTTCTATAAATAAAATGGAAATCATTAGAAAATCGTTTTAATATTCTTTATACAAAATTATACATTTGTATTAATATCAAATCACTGTCTGTATTTAAAAGGACTTCAAGAGAGTTCATTCAAAACAACTTTACACCTTTTCATTCCATATTTTTTACATAAAATAGCATCTTTAGTTTCCATAAACTTCTTGTGAGATTTTACCACAATAAGTGAAGGTCCAACCTGCTGTTTGCTGTGTGGGCAGTAATGTGCACGTCTTAATAAAACACAACTGTCATTGCCGGCATTTATCACCATTTCTTTTAGTTTTTCTACATCAATAAAAGAAACCGCATCTTCCAGTTTGATTCCCGCATTTGTAAATTGTTCTCTGAGTTCACTGTATTCATCATGCGCTTCTTCATTTGAAGCATCCGAATTTTCACTGTCTTGATATATAGTTTTATTATTTAATTTATTGCTGTTCTGGTTTTCATCTGAATCTGCTGATACGTTATTTTCAGACTGCTTTTCTGGCGATTCCCATTCGCTTCTGGGAACGTGCCTGATGTCTGTGATAACTGGTTCAAAGTTGTTATCTATATTAATTTTATTTGTGATAAAATCCTGACTGAAATGATTACTTTCAATGTGATTGTCACAATCTTCAGTTTGAAAAGATTTTTTATTTGATTTTTTTTTAATAGGATGAATTATTTGGCTGCTTGAATCACTATACTCTGGATTATCACATGATCCATTATTAAAATTTTTCAAAGAAATAGTTTCAGGAGACTTTCCTTCCGTTTTTAATTCGAGTTCCATTCGTTCTTTAATATTTGCAATCATTTTAGGCTTTTGTGAATTACTAAATTTTGGAGATGATAAATTTTCATTAAATTTTGTTTCTAAACTTTCTTCTTTGTTTAAAATATTCTTGGGTTTCGTTATAGTGCTTTCTTTGAATATTTTTGGCTCTCTCTGTTTTGTTGCATTTGATGAATACTCAGTGGATGATTCCATAAAATTATTATTTCTGTCATCATTAATACTAATTTCAGTTTTAGTATTTTCTGATTTTTTTAAATTTTCATCATTATTAGATTTAAGTGGTTCTTTTTTAATTATAACAATTTTTCTTTTTGAAGACTGACTAGAAAGATCTTTGGTTATTAAAATATTTTTTTCATTAATAAATTCAGCATTGACTTCTTTTTTATTTACATCTTTATGCAATGGTTTATCTTTTAATTTTTTTTTCTTGCATTTAATATCATTTGTTTCTGATGTGATTGTTTTTATATTATTTTTTTCGGAAGCATGATCATCTACATTTTTATCGTTTGATAACTTAACAAAAGAGTCGGTTTTATTACTTTCCATATTATTAGAAGCAGTTTTTTCTTCAGGCAATAATAAAGAAGGTGGTAAACTAGAATTATCTTCATTATTTTCTATTAAAGAATTTGATAAATTTTGTTTTATTTGAACATTTTTCTTTGATTCAATCGAATTGTTTCTTTTTAATTTTCTCTTTTGAATAGGAACTGATTTATTAATTGAATTTTGTTTATTGGCAAAAATATCATTCTTTTTCATTTGTTTAGTGGTTTTATCAGTTTCTATTCCTTGTTTTGATTGTGACATTTTATGTTTTTCTTTAATTTGTTCCTCTGTTTTAGAAATTTTCAATTTCTTTTTACATAAATTTTCTTCTTCAAATTTTATTTTATGTTTTTTCTTGTTTTCATACACTTTTGAAGAATGTTCATCATTTTTAATATTTTTATCAGTATTATCAACAGATGAATCTTTCTCCATGGAACAAACAGATTTTGATGAATTCATGATATTATTTGAGGAATTTTCACATTTATCTATTTTGTTTGTTTCATTATCTGATGAATCTTTCTCCATAGAACAAACAAATTTTGATGAATTTGTATTGTTATTTGAGGAATTTTCACATTTATCTATTTCATTTGTTTCACTATCTGATGAATCTTTCCCAATAGCTAAAGCTATTGATTCTGACACACACTTTATTTTAGAATGTAATTCCGTCAACTGTTGTAAAGATTTTGATGATTTATTTTTAACATAGGTAGATTGTTTTCTCTCTAAATTCAAATTCTGATGATCAGGACTGTTAATAGTTTTATCTTTAATTTTATTATTTGAATCTTGTTCATTTTCATTATTTGAAAATTGAGATTCTGTAACTTCATTTCCATTAATTAAATGATGTTTCAATTTCTCTTTGAATTGTTCTTTCACATAATTTTCTTTTCTTTCATTAATTTTTAAATCTTTTTTATTTTTCTGATATTCATCATTTTTATTTACATCTACAGTATTTTCTAACAGAGGTTTAGTAGATTCTTTTGACTCAATTAATTCTGACTTTTGTTTAACAGAATATTTATCTGATTTTTTATTAATATCAAGTCGTCTTAGTTTTCTAATTTTATTCTTTTTGTCTACAGAAATTTTTTTTTCAGAAATAAAATCTTGACCTGAATTTTTTTCAAAACTTCCTCCAATAGTTGGAATGTCTTTATCATCTGGCCTTTTATCCTTGATCTTTAATTCTTCATTATTTATTTGCTCATTTTCATTTATTGGAAGTTTTTCTATTTGCAAATTTAAAGATTGTTCTTTTTTGAGTGACACACTATTATTTTCAGATTGCTGGTTATCATCATCAATTTTTTTCGATGAGCATTCCTCCTTGTTTTCTACTTCTTTTGCTTTTTGTTTTTTTGTTTTATTTCTTTCAACAGATTTATCTTTAATTTTAGTTTCTGAAACAATACTTAAATTCTTATCATTGTTTATTTGCTCAATTTCAATTACTGGAAGTTTTTCTGTTTGCGAATTTAGAGATTGTTCTTTTCTGAGTGACACACTATCATTTTCAGATGGTGGGTTATCATCATCAAATTTTTTTGATGAACATTCTTCCTTGGTTTTTACTTTTTTTCCTCTTTGTCTTTTTGTTACGTTTTTTTCAACAGATTTAATTTTAGTTTCTGAAACATTACTTAAATTCTTATCATTGTTTATTTGCTCAATTTCAATTACTGGAAGTTTTTCTGTTTGCAAATTTAGAGATTGTTCTTTTCTGAGTGACACACTATCATTTTCAGATGGTGGGTTATCATCATCAAATTTTTTTGATGAACATTCTTCCTTGGTTTTTACTTTTTTTCCTATTTGTCTTTTTGTTACATTTTTTTCAACAGATTCATCTTTAATTTTATTTTCTGGAACATTATTTAAATTCTTATCATTGATTGTTTGCTCATTTTCAATTACTGGAAGTTTTTCTGTTTGCAAATTTAGAGATTGTTCTTTTCTGAGTGACACACTATCATTTTCAGATGGTGGGTTATCATCATCAAATTTTTTTGATGAACATTCTTCCTTGGTTTTTACTTTTTTTCCTCTTTGTCTTTTTGTTACGTTTTTTTCAACAGATTTAATTTTAGTTTCTGGAACATTACTTAAATTCTTATCACTGATTGTTTTCTCATTTTCATTTATTGGAAGTTTTTTTGTTTGCAAAGAGATTGACTCTTTTTTGCATCTCTTGTGTTTTAGAGATTGTTCGTTTCTGAGTGACACACTATCATTTTCAGATTGCTGATTGTTGTCATCAAATTTTTTCGATAAACATTCCTCCTTGATTTTTACTTCTTTTGTTTTTTGTTTATTTATTTCATTTTTTTTAACAGATTTATCTTTAATTTTAGTTTCTGGAACATTACTTAAATTTTTATCATTGTTTGTTTGCTCATTTTCATTTACTGGAAGTTTTTCTATTTGCAAATTTAGAGATTGTTCTTTTCTGAGTGACACACTATCATTTTCAGATTGTGGGTTATCTTCATCAAATTTTTTTGATGAACATTCCTCCTTGGTTTTTACTTCTTTTGCTTTTTGTTTTTTTGTTTCATTTTTTTCAACAGATTTATCTTTAATTTTATTTTCTGGAACATTATTTAAATTCTTATCATTGATTGTTTGCTCATTTTCATTTATTGGAAGTTTTTCTGTTTGCGAATTTAGAAATTGTTCTTTTCTGAGTGACATACTATCATTTTCAGATTGCTGGTTATCATCATCATCATCAAATTTTTTCAATGAACATTTCTCCTTGTTTTTTACTTCTTTTGCTTTTTGTTTTTTTGTTTCATTTTTTATAACAGATTTATCTTTAATTTTTTTTTCTAGAACATTATTTAAATTCAACAGGTTGTTATTTCTGTTTAATTTAATTATTTTTTCCCTCTCTTTCTTATTTAATATATCTTTCTTTTCTTGATTTAATTCTAATGAATAATTATTTGTTACAATATTATTTAACTTATTGTTTTCCTGATTCTTAAAAGTTTTTACTTTCTCTTTATTTATATTATTTTCTAAAATGTTTATTTTAATTAATTCTTTCTCTAAATTTTCTTTTTTTAAAATTACTGAACAAGGTTTAACTATGATAGAATTCTCTATTAATATATTCTTCATTTTTACATTTGTTTTTTCAATAGATTTATTACTGCATTGTTTTTCAATTTCACTTTTCTCTTTATTAACAATCTGAATTTCATCTGTTGAAGATGTTTTCTTAAGAGTTTTGGGTTTTGAAAATTTTGACAAATTCGTATTTTCATTTGAAATCTTTTTCTTTAAATTTTTCTTTGAATCCAATTGCTGCTGATCAATAAAATTTTCTTCTTTACTCATTATAATTTGTTCACTTTCATTATTTTGTTCTTTCATTTGTTTTTTCCCAATGTTTTTCTGATTATTTTTCTTAATATTCACTTCTTTTAATTCAGTTTTATAATTTTGTTGATTATTGATTGATTCCTGCAAACTTTTGGAATTTTCTTCTATTTCATTATTTATATCATCACTAGAAACATTGAGTTTTGATTCAACTATAATCTGCTTAGCCTGGGAAGCATCCGTATTTTCACATGATATATTTGACTTATCTTTCTTATCATTAGTTGAATAATTGCATGTATTCTCATCGTCAGAAACACATGATTGTTTATCCTTTCGAAACCTCAAAATTCTTGGTTCAGATGAAAAGTTATCCCTTTTCAATTTCCTTTTTCTAGTATTTGATTTATTTTCTGTACTTACATTATTTTCACACAAAGCATCTTCACTGCAAGGAGTGTCTTTAGATAAATTTTTCTCTTCCTCTAATAAACCGAAGTCAGTACTCCCTTCAGGTTTATTGTTTCTTTTCAAATTTTTATCATTTTTAACAAAATTACTTTTTTTATGTTCACATTTCCTGATTTTTGTCTCACTAGATTCTGAACATGTTTCTGATTTATTTATTTTTTCTGAAACAGTTTTTTCTTTGTTCTTTGGAGAAGCTTTCTCTACCCTATTTTTTGATTTTCTTTTTGTTGATTCACTTTTGTTTTTGTCTGATAAATTTAAAGTATCATTATCAGATTGATTTACACAATTAACAACAGAATTTTTATCTATTCTCATATTTGTGCTTAGATTACTTTCATTTGTACTATTTGTATGTGAAGTATTTTCCGATTCTGTAAAATGAGATGAACATAAATCACTCAATAAGTCAGATTCTTTGCACTGTTTAACACAAGATTTATTTAAAGATTTTTTTTGTTTAATTGATACTTTTTTTACACAATTCTGATTATATTTTTGTTTTAAATTATCAACTTCAATAAATGAAGATAATAAATTTCTATTTATATTAGACTTTTGCTTTCTCAAAGAATCTCTACTTTCGTTAGATGATTTAACATTGATGTTTGAATCTTCTAGAAAACTACAATTAGAAGACAATTTTTGGTTGCTATCAATACTAAGTTCTTTCTCTCCAGATTCTTTAATCTGATTTGTGTTAAAATTCTGAATATCTGCTTCCTTTTTGTCTTCAAATTTATCCTTTTTGTTTACCACATTCAATGCTTTGTTACTTGTGGTTTCTTTTACTTTATCATCAGAAATTACATTACTTTCGTCCTTTTCTAAACAATCAGAAGTTGCATTTAATAATAATTTTTTCACTTCATCCTCACCAAGCTTTCCAACTAATTTATTTATTAAATGACTGAGATCAACATTCTTACAAATTTCTTCTTTATTAATAGAATTACAAGACATTTTCTTACTAAAATAGAAAAAAATATTATAATTTTAGAAATTTAATACATAAGTCTTATAATTATGATTATATTATATATTTATAACAGTTTAATTAATAAAATTCTTAGAAATTTAAATATATGATATTATAAAAGTACATTAAAAGATTACTTTATATAAATAAATTGAAAAAATTATAACGAACTGTACGTATAAATGCATTATGTAATTGTGAGAAAAACGAGAGGGCAGGATGAGAAATTACGTATCTCCGAATTTACTTCGGTCGGGTATTACTGTATTTAATTCGTCATTTATATTTTCATATACGCTAATATGCCTCCTTTCATTTCCACGTTTATCTCTCTGGTGCTATTTGCAATTACTCAACTAATAATTTGGAATTCATAAGAGAGCTAATATTTTATTGAAATGTTTTTCTAACGGTTAATCACGTGTTTCTTTAAGCCTGCGCCCAGATTCACAAAAGCGTCGTTATTGAACTACGACGAAATATCGTCGTTATGACTCGAAACGACGGTTGTCCGTATTCACAAAGCTTGTCGCAATCAGTAACGACGTTAATCGGCGTCGTCAGATAACGACGCCACCACCGTGTCGTTATCATCAATTTTAAGATGTTGGAAGAGTATTTTTCTCTTTTAGTCAATGAAGAGGACAGATTTATTATTCGAATATATCGATTACCTCGATTCCAGTTAATGGTATTTTAGTTACCGAACTTATTCGTTTCTATAGACTACCTAAAGTTGCGATTTTGAAATTGATAGACCTTTCACCTTATATAGATATACAGAGAAAAGCAAAGCATTCGTATGGTATAAATGTGGAAACACAAGTATAATGTGCACTGAGATTTTTTAGTAATGGTAGCTTTCAGTTTGTTATAGGAGATGATGTTCATATTAGCCAACCTACGACATCGAGAATCATTAAAAATGTTTCCAATGCATTATGTACGATATAAAAAATACATCAATTTTCTAAATGATTTGCACCAGTTACAGACTATTAAACGAGATAAATCATTATTATAAAAATATATGCTTATTTAAACTATTATATTAGAAAGATAAATTAATTTAACTTTTAGAATATACATCGGCTCGTTTCTTTCAAATTTATATCAAAAAGTATTAAAACTATTTAAATACGTTTCTTTCAAATTTATATCAAAAAGTATTAAAACTATTTAAATTATTTTATAAAAATAAAAGCATTTATTCTGCAGGAATGATGCGCTATTCTTTATTCTTCTTGACCTCCATTTTTATCCAGAAGTCATTTCCTTATTGGTTATATTCATGGAAACGTTGACGTCATTTCCCTACTCTCTAAACAAGACGACAATAATTTCGTCGGTAATTGTGAAGTAGCTTACGACAGGTTTTGTGAATAGCATTTACGATAAATCGATAACATGTTATATTTAACGACGTCGTAATGAACGACACTCTTCGTGAATCCGGTCCCTGGTTCACATCTCGGTTGTAGAAAATTTAAGAACCAGACCGTTTCCATCGTTTATTGCGTACCGAGCAAATAAAGATACTGTACAGTAGGTTGTGTACATTGTAAACAGCTACATAGTACCGTGTATATACAGTATATATATAATACTATGTAGCAGTGGTACTATGTAAAGTAGTGGTTGTCAACTAGTGTGCCGCAAAAACCTTTGAAGGTGTGCCGCGAAAAATTAAGAATGAAGGTATGTATATAATTGTATGAATTATATATATGAATAGTGAAACGTGGTTGGCTGGATATCCCTCTCGCAGTCGAACCACTGTACCGATTCCTATAAATAAGGTATCGTTAGAAAAATCTAACCCTCGAATTTCTGCCACAGCCAAAATTTTTGTCGTCATTCATAATTTAAAAATTAAGGAATAAAAATTAAATTATAATTATAGTTTCTCTAAAAAGACAAAATCCGCGTGTGGCGCTATAACTTAATAATTTATAGAGTCCCTAGATTTATACAGTAGCGCATTCCGCGCCATTTTAGATCCTTTGCCGATCGATAATCACGGATAACTTTGTGAAAAGAAACCATAATACTATATTTCTTTTTCGTAATTTTGTATTTATAAATTAGAAAAAGAAATATAGTATTATGGTTACTTTTCACAAAGTTATCCGTGATTATCGATCGGCAAAGAATGTAAAATGGCGCGGAATGCGCTACTCTATAAATCTAGGGACTCTAATAATTTAATGATCCCGTCTACTAGTATGTCTGTAATCTGAATGTAATAAATAAGAATAAATATAATAATCAGTTAATAAAAGTTTGCTGTTAAATCTAAATTATTATTTAAAATATTTAGGTGTGCCAGAAAATTTTAAAATGTTAAAATGTGATCGTCAACAGAAAAGAGCTTGAGAATCACTGCTGTAAAGTATAGAAGTATAGGTAAAGTGTTTAGAAATGTTAAGTTTGGATGTTAAATATAAATGTACTGTATTTTATTAAATTTAATAAATTCGGAGATAAACCGCCAAAATCGTCTCCAAACGGATGGTGGCATCTTATCGGGGTTTGATTGTATATATTAAAAAGTGTTATTTAAATATTACAAAAGTCTGATATTTTTGTAATAGATAATTTAAATGAAATTTTTAACTTCAGTTAAAACATATTTATGAAATGTTAATTTATAATTATATAGATAAAAATTCCGTTATAACGAAATTTTCGATATAACGACGGTCGTAACATACAGTATTCATACAATACGTACAGTACAGTATTCGTAATGGTAAATTTAGTAAAATGGTAAAAAATATGAAATTCCGTTTTAACGAATTATCAGTTATAAGGAAATGAGTGAACGATCCGACGGATTTCGTTATAACGGAATTTTTATCTGTAATAGATTGAAATAAAGTCGATTCTCGTTATTCGCGGATTCTGTATTCGTGTATTCGACTATTCGCGAAAATTTATTTGTAACCACAAAATCAATTTTAGCGAAGCTTCCACGCTTATTCGAGGGCTTCCGCTGAGCGGCGAAAATACTGTTACCAATGTAAATCTCTCTCTCTAATAGAGGAAAATGTTTATTACAAATGTACCGTTGTGCGGAAAAGTCTCAGTAACTATCTTCGCTCACTCCACAGATCGCAGGTAGGTCAAAAACCTGTTCGTATCATCCGCAGGTTCCACAGAAGAATGTAACTGTATGCTCGAATGCAGCCTCAGATGTAGACGCCTAACTTCCCGCGCATTTCTCCTTAATCCGAGATTTTAGAAGATCTGAGGCACAAAGTGACGCGGACAAGACTGATGCAGTTTTTCAACACAATTCAGAAAGACAATGTGTCGGCTGCCACATCAAACAACTACCCATAAAAAATAACTTAGTGCTTTAAAAAGTTAAATAAAGATTACGGTAATTGTAATACTGCGTGTACTGTAATACATATGAAATAAGGCAGAAAAACACATAAACCAAAGATGAAAATGTTGGGAAGAAAGGTTGGCAGGAACTTACTGCAGCTGCAAAAAATAATTTCGAGAATGGTTCGAGGATATTAAATCTTAAATTATTAAAATACTTAATTTTATATTCAAAGCAAAGAATTATACGCATCTGTGTTAATTTCGTTTAACAAAAATATCTGAATTATCATTAGAGTGGATCGAGGGAAGATGGTTATCGGGGCGAGATGCGTATTTTTCTCTAGTTCGTTAATATTTCAACAGGTGGCGACCGAAAGTAGTTTATAATAACCTTCTATAAGCGCACCAATAATATAAAAGATGGCCACTACCAGACGAACAATTAGTCGCATTGAAAAGCAAAAAATTCCTGGTAAGTGTTGAAATTTTCATCCAAAAATTGCACAGTCGGTTTTTAAAGTAACATTAATGATCGCAATGATATTAGAATAGTGGAATTTGGTATATTTAACGTGTAGTAGATACTTTAAAGAATACTTTGCTTTTGACATCATTCCAATTTAGCCATATTAAGTCGCGTGATTAAAAG